>CM046432.1:22420061-22631614 GCA_025506505.1 Flaveria sonorensis | reverse complement strand
AACCTACGAACAACGCATCAAAATCAAAGCTTTCTTGCATAATCAATGTAAACTAGCATCAATGACCTAACTAAGATCATAACATCATCAACAATCAAGAATCACATTCAATTGCAGATTTGACTAGAACTTTCGCCATCATAAAAAACCCTCAAAAACATGTAAAAATCTACCTTTAAACGTGTATTGGCTTGGAATTGAAGATTTTAACGTGTTGTAACACTTGAAATCGATCCAAAACGAATGAAATCACTTGTTCTTGCTTGAAATCGAAGTGTGTGTGTGTTTGAAGGTGAATCGTGGCCGAATGGGTTGGGTGGCTAGGGTTTTTGAATTTGTTTAATTAATTAATCATAATTACCCTTTTACCCTTAAAATTTGTATTTTTATAAAATTAATCTTTTTAAACTTTTTTTTAAAAGGTTTTAACTTAGTAATACAAACATTATTAACCATCAATAATAACCGTAAGCATTATTTCACTAATCACACAATACACGAATTAAATACACACGTTTCCGTTACGTGATAAAATTCACAAAAATATTTAAATCACGTAAACATATAAACACCACTTAATAATCACATAGAAATTATTATTATTAATTTTTATTAAGTCACCAACGTTCAACGACAACTAATGTGTGCTCACGACACGTGTATGCAAGACCTAACGAAACTAACGGAGTTTGGTAACGGAAAATTACCGGATGTCACATTATCCCCATGTTGAAAGAATTTTCGTCCCAAAATTGCGTTACATGGTGAGTGTTCCATCACTGGTCTACTACATGGCATAAAGTAATCGAAATCGAGTGAGGTTTGGGTGAGTTGTCACATGATTAGCATCCTCTCTTTCTGTAACTCCTTCTCCACTACCTGCACCGGCTTCATACCCAACACCACTACCACCAGCTTCACCTCCAACAATAGCTTCATCACCACTTACATCACTTTGACCAGCTCAAGAGATTCCACCAACACTACCTCTAATTCTCGATCCTCCTACACCACTCACACATGCTCCTGGGGTCTTATGAATAAAAAGGAACTTGGATGTGTCAGTCATTTCCCTGATTTGTTCAGCACTAAGTACATTGGCAGCACCAACAGTCCTCTTTAGATCACTTACCACTTCCAACAACCTTCTTATCAAATCCTGTTTGCTTAATATAACTTTCTTCATCTCATCAATCTCTAAATCCCTTATTTTCTCCTGCTCTTCTGAGTTTATTAGCTTGGTCTTTATCATGTTTAGCTCATTTTATTAGGATGTATTGACATTCCTAATCACATCCTCATAAACTCTGATCTGACATCCCTCCTAGCCCTCTTAGCTTCTTCTGCACGCCTAGTCTCAGGAATGACTGGTTGCTTGCTCTTACTCCTCTTTTCCTGTATCGGGAATCAGCTCTAATTATTTTCTCAGCACTCTTCTTCTTTCTCTTCTTTCTTAGTTCCCCTCAATCTCATCCAATTTCGAAGGTGAAATTAGTCTCCTTTGTGTACTTCTTTCTCTTTCTAATCTCTCAACATTTCCATTTCTTCTGTGTACATCCTCCAGCAGATATATGATCTTTCCTGAAAAATCATGGCTGAAGTAGATAGTCAGCAAAGATCCTCGGGTTCATTGGAGTCAATCTCAGTTCATCTCGAGCTTAGGTAAGTTTGGCTTTAGATAATCTAGAATGATCAGAATGAATCTTGGATAGAGCAGCCACTTATCCTTTTTCAAAGCCATGATGTTCTCTAATAGGTAGTCATGAATGATCTGGGCTATGTTTGTCTTTTAACCTCTACAGAACATAATCATAGTTGTGGACCATTTCAGATTTAGCCCACCTAATCCTCCCTTCCTATGATCCAAACAGCTAATGATGACATGAGCTATAAACCTCCACTCCTTTGAGAGAAATGACTTCTTGATCTCCTTTCGCTTCTGAAGTAGGTTCCTCATAACCGATATCCTTAAATGCTCTAATCACCTCAGAAACTGTCATCTCTACGCTCTCCCCCATGTCATCGTCCAGAGGCAGGGCCTTGGCCGCTGTTTCGGCTGAGATCTCAAATAGCTCTCCCTGAATCGACGCTTTGATAATCCTCTGCTTGCGTCATACTCAACCGTTCTCCAAAACTCTCAAATGTTTCTCATCTATAATGGGAGAGTGAGAAATGGCATAGTACATGGGAGATCTCTTCAGCCAATCAATGGCATCTCTATAGCCGGCAGACTTTGGATCTCTATCATTTAGGTACGCCACCACGTTTGATCTGGGATCAAACTTCAAACTCCCCATAATGGCTGTAGGTGAAACCGAGAATTCGTTAGATCACAAAAGATTACAAAACATTTGGAATTTTATAAGTTTAATTGATATTATTTATTTACTATTTATTATTATTATAAATTAAATAATTAATTAATAATATAATTTAAATTTTATTAATTAGTTTCGCATATAATTTTGCAAGAAGAAACTATTGTTTCGCACAGTAGAATATAGATTCAAAGAACCAACGAAACTGAAAAAGAGTACACATGAGAAACTATAGTTTCGTAGCCAAGACTCTATAGATTCTCTTGGAGTGAGAAACTATAGTTTCACAAAGAAAAAGTATAGTTTCGCATTGGGAACTATAGTTTCACATGGAATCCGAAAAATAGATTCGCAAGATCCGAGCGAATCTTTTCAGTTCACACGGGCAGCATGACTAGATAGTTTCGTACAGATCAGTGAACTTTCGTTCAATTTCGCAAGCGTTAGTTTCATACATTGAATGTGCGAAACCAAAATGTCACCGGACAATTTTTTGCTTAAAACGCAAACAGAAACACATCCAAAGGTTCGAAACATGTTTAGAAACGAGATTTATCAGTTAGTTTGCACAAAAACACTTCTAAAATCGATTTTGAATCCTTGGCTAAAGGCGGTTCGTTTTTCAAATGAAAAAGGGGAATTTCGCAGATGGCGAAACTGGTATTTATACACCACAATTTCGCATGTGCCAAAACTCTAGTTCGCATGGAAAACAATAGTTTCGCGAAGCCAACGAAACTATAGTTTCGCCACAGAACCAGGTCAGCGAAATTGTACTTTCGCATAGCGAAACAATAGTTCGCATAGACAAATAACAATTTCAGAATAACCATTTTTTTATGTAAAACGAAGACTTCTCAACCCACGAGACTTGACAACAAAAAATTGAAAAAATAAAGCACAGAGGCAAGGATATCAGACACGCTTTTGCAAGAAATCATCTAGAGAGTCGAGGATTGACGGGATGCCAATTGCAGGATCGGTTTTGACCCTAAACGCAAAACTCACTAAGTCTCACTTGATCGATGAAACACAGAATCTCAAACTAAAGTTGATAATAATATACGAAGTTAATGAACAAGAGAATGGTTTTCAAGATACTTGTATATATTATTACTTCTCAATCAGTATTACAAGACTCTTAAGCTGATTCAACTTAAGTTACAATGAGAAACTATATATACTACTATCTACAGCCGGTTATTCTTGGAAAACCAGCTGAAATCTACAACTAGACAAATACTACATTGCTAGAAGTAAATATCTAAGATAAAATAATATCCTAGATAAGGCAATCATGACAGGTCCATGACTTACCTTTTGTCACCAACTAAGGACGGCATCTGTACTAAGTTGAAAAGGTGAAGAGTGGATTAAAGTATGGTCACTATATGGGTTAGGAAAAGCACCATGCAGTGTATCAGGGTCTACAGACAGACCATACTTATGTCCACTGGTTCATAGTTGATTCTTCCGAAGCTAAATGGCTTCAGAAGAATAAGTTTTTCCGAGGCCATTTATACTTCAGAAGAAACAACTTCTTTCGAGTCTTCTACAGGTCTTTATGACTTTATTCTTCGGAAGACTTTGTCTTGGATCTTCTAAGTGTGAATGCTTTGAAAGGAGAACTGCTTGGTCTTTGGAAGACTTTGTTCTATCATTCGGAAGTTGTTCATATACTTCGAAAGGAAAACTACTTAGTCTCAGAAGACTTAGTTTTTCCTCCAGAAGCTCTTCAGACATAATGCTTTGGAAGATCTTTGACATAGCTGCGGAGAGTAGTTTTGTCTTTGGAAGAATTCTTCAACTTGTACGCAAAAATTTTCTAAGTGTTGTTTTGGTTGCACCAGCCACATATGTTCCAATAAACTCCCCTAGGTTGATGCTACCAAAACATCACTTCCTCCTACTCTTCAAAGCCTTCAACACCAGGGAAAGCAGTTATTTATCTGCACTCTTTGTTTTCCCCTGATGTGGTGGTGAGGCGTTTGAACAGGTCATTTGTAGATAATACATCTAGTCGATTGCTCTGAATGACGTGTACTCTTTGCTGCATCCCTCGGAAGAGAGTTATTTGATAGGAAAGGTAGTCATATTCTCATCTAACTATAGGATCTGAAGTGGAGCCCTCAACCATCTTCAATCTTGGCCTTCTTTATGAGCTCGGCTAGATGAAGGCTGCTTAAAATTTCTGATATGAGCAGCTATCTCATAGTTGGAGGGATTGGAGAATGGCTTCTTTGCTAATTCAGTAATGTCAAATCTACTGGAATGTAGCAGAGATGAAGTGTCAGTCCTGGTAACTTCACCATTCTCCCTTTCCACAGCAAAGCTGTGGGAATCTTCATCGATCCTCCACTGGACAATTTGCTTTCTAGGTGTAGGTTGTGTTTTGGGTAGTGGTTTGGGTATTACTTTAGGTGCCATCCTCTAAACACTAGGAGTTTTAGCAACCTCCTACCTTCTTCCTAAGCAAATGTCAGCTTTGATGTCGCTGACATGTAGCTGTAGGGTCTTGATTGACATGGGACCCACTTGCCTGCCGGAGAAGCCATGAGGTCGAAGATAGGATTTTATCCAATCCTTGTCCCCCTCCTTTTTGGAAGACGCAAGTTCTCCTCTACCTTTTTCTTTCTTTTCTCTTTTAGCTTCTCCCTAGTAGCCTTCTTCCTCTCCTTGTTGATTAGATCTTGCTCTTTGTGAAAATGAAACAAGATCATGTCATTTTTATGAGGTGCCAGCTCCTCTTGAGAATAGCCTCTGTTGCAGAGAAAGGCTATTCTCTTCATCCTCTCCCTTTCTATGGCTTCTTTCTTCTTCTTCTTTCTTTCCACCTCTTTGGCCAACCTTGCTGCTTCTTCCTTTTCTTTGTACAGCAAGGTTGTCTTTTCTAGTTTCACAAGCTCATCTATTGGGAGTAGAAGAGTTTCTTCGTGGCTACCCCCATGCTGATGAGCCTATCAATGATTTCTACCCTCCTTTTATTGTTGAGACTTGCTTGGTGGCTGCTGCTGCTTTGCTACTTGCAGCCAACAACTTTCCAGTATCAAGTCTGCCTTCTTCTTTAGCTTCTCCAATCTTTCCTCTTCTAGTAGCTCCTCAGTAGTAAGCTTTCTCTTCCCCTTAGGATCAAAGGAAGAATCAGCCTGTGGGAACTCAGGTTTAGAAGATTTAGGTTGGAGTGAGGGTGTTTGAAGTAATGCTTCTTGTAAGAGAGGGGTATAAGGAAGTCCTCACTGTTAATCTCAGAGGCTAGTTTAAGGATTGCCTCTGTAATGAACAGATCACTGGACAATGAAGACAGTCCAATTATTCCTTGGCAGCTTGGATTTCTGCCTCAAAAGTAACTGGAACTGCATCACCTGTCCCATCCAAATTAGTTGCTGGGCCATCAGTCTGTACATCCCCTTCAAAGTTAATCTGGGTTTAGTAGAGACCTTAGGTTGACCAACTTCCACTTTGGAGGTAGGTGGTGCATTCAGTCTTTGAAGCTCTTCGGCTCCAAAGTAGGCGACAACTAGATCAGGGGAGGCTGTTCAATGAAGGAGCTCAATAGAAATTTTGTTAGAAACCTATTAAGATTTATAAGCATCGTTTGGTCCACTTGAAAGGTAATGGGAGCTGGTTGAGGGAAGACTATTGTAGGGTGATGCTGTTGGGGGTAAAATATAGATAAGGCATCAGGAGAAGTTGTTGCTATGGGGTAAGTGGGTTCCACATGATGTTGTTTCTGTACATTCTCCCCTTTTTGGTAGCATCATCATGAGACGTAAATGAGCTGGAGGAAGAACTTAAAGAAACCTGGATAGGTACATGCCTCACAAACTTCTCAATCTGTGTATCAGCTAGTTTAGCCTTGAGATATTCAATCTCAAGTTGCTGAGTGGTAGACCTATCCTCTAAAGTCTTAACCTTTGATTCAAGGTTTGAGACTTTAGAAATCAGGTCTTTGATAATGAGTTGCAGTCTACCCTCATCTTCTTTTGAAGAATCATAGGGAGATGAGATAACATGCCTGGCATGTTTATCATCACCACCGGTTATGTTTTCTCGGCGCCCTGGATACCCTTCCCTACCGATATCCTTTTCAGAAACATCAATTGGCAAGGTTGCCATAGACTCAGTCTCACTGATGTCACCACTTTACTAGAGGCCAGTGAGACACTCTCAGTAGTGGTGGCTGAGTCTACCTGAGTCACCTCCACACCAGTTGGACTTACCTCAGTTTGGTTGAACTGATGTTGGCTAGATATCAGAGGTTCCCTTAGGCTCAGTTGATCTTGAGAGAGGTATTAGATCAACATCATGGCCCTGACGAAACATGATATCCTCATCAGGTTGGATTAAAAGGTCAGTGAAGGATACAGAGGTTAATTCTAATCACCGGGGACCTTGGTCAGCACCTAATGGCTCTTCTGCAATAGCAGATGTGCCAAGGATATGGCTGTCCCATTGTGGTTGCTCAAGGGAGTGTTGGGACTCACTCTGAGGGCTAATAACTTCGGTTTTCGACTTATCAAGTTGAGACTGAGGATACTCAACACTGATATTGACGTTTATAGTGGAGGAAGGTGTGAACTCTGGCTGAGTGGGAGCCCTGAGTTCCACTCGAGCCTTTTTAGTGTGAACAGTGGGGACCTGATCAATCAGAGTAGATTGATCAGGGGTTCGCTTGGGGCATCTGGTGTATGTAACTTTTTTTGGGTGGGAAGAAGTAGTTGGCATTTGAGTGGGGAGGTCTGGTGTGGGTACATCGCCTGCTAGGCTTGCAGGGATGTCACCAGGAGCCGTTGGGTCAATCATACCTGGGAGAAGATCAGTGAATCTCCCCGTGAAATTGGTGGAACCTTCTTCAAGGTCTTGAAGATGCCCGCCTCATGTGTGGGACCATTAGAGTGTCTTCATGTTGTATTCTGTTCTGGTCTAGCTCATAGTTTATGATATGCTGAATGAACCGGGGATACATGAAAAATGAATCTCGGGTAAGATTTCCTCATAGATTGTTCAGCACAAACCTTGAATAGTTGAAGCGGAGACCTTTTACCATTCCATGGACTAGGCAGCCCAGATCATATGGGATTTGATCCCAACCCCCTGATGTGTTGGATAGGCAGTGTAGAATGATGTGCAACAAGAATTTCAAGTTGTAAGAGAAATTAAACTTGTAGACAGTGGACTTGTACACATCACCACTATATCCTATCTGAGTGTATGTGTTTCCTAACTCAGATTTGGGGAATTTAGTTGGGGTGCCTTCGTCATGAAGCTCCAGATGCTCCCTGATGGTAGATTCAGAATTGATGATCTCTTGTCCGCTGATTCTCGACCTGATGACCCTCTCATCATTCAGAGTTTCACAACGATCGTTTGCCTAAAATTTGGTCATGTGATTAGAGTATATGATGGGGTTTACAGAGAGGGCAGTAAAGTATGTGGAGTGGAACAGAAAATCGATGATGGCGGTAAAGTCAGCATCCTTAGAGGAATCAAGGATGGTGACTTGGTTATGTTGAGGATTGAGAGCCATTGTAAGAAAGTATTGTTAGACTGAAGGAATTTGAAAGTGAGTGAAGATGATAATTGGAGTATTAGGTTTCAGTGGTGGTAAAAAGGGTAAAGAAAGAGAGTCAGAAGTTTTAAATAGGGGGTAAAAGACCATACCGATAAGGTGAAAAGACAGTTTGGGTGTGTACTTGAGTAAGGCGGCAAGGTAGATAATTTAAAATATTCGGAAAAGATATTAATCTTTACACAGTGGAGCCCAAAGGTTTCCATTACACAGTAAAAGTTTTCTTCCAAAGGAAAAGTTGCTTCCGAGAGAAAAGACTTCTTTCGAGAAGAAGTTAATAGTCTTCGGAAATAAATTTGATCTGTGATCAAATTTTCTTCCGAGGGTAAAAACACTTCGGAAGAGAGTACTAAAGTGAAGGAATTTACCTTTGAAAGATATAAAGATCTCTTCCGAGGGCAAATTTCTTTTTGAAAGAATTTCCACTTAGAAGAAAGACTTTAGTAACAGGGCTTAGATTGTAATTAGACAACATAAACCAGACACATTTTAAAAAGGTTTTCAAAAGAAATAAACTAGTCAATGTTAATCTTCCAAATAGCTGTGATTAAGTATTTAAATCTTTGTTCATCAAAGGCTTTGGTGAACAAGTCAGCATATTGTTCATTTGAATTAACTTTTACTAGTTTAATCAAGTGTTTCTCATGAATATCTCGAATGAAATGATACCTAATGTCAATGTGCTTTGTTTTGAAGTTCTTGACTGGATTTTCTGTAATGGAAATAACACTCCTGTTGTCTATGTGGATAGGAGTATTCAAGAAGTTGAATCCATAGTCTAACATTTGATTTTGAATCCATAGCAGTTAAGCACAGCAGCTCGCAACAGCAATGTATTCAGCTTCAGCAGTTGATGTAGAGACACATGATTGCTTCTTGCATTGCTAGGAAATAATCCTTCTAACAAGAAATTGACATCCTCCTGATGTGGATTTCTTGTTAATGTTGCAGCAACCATAATCATTGTCAGAGTACCAATAGAGATTGTAATCCTTATTCTTAGGATACCAGAGACCCAGTTTAGGAGCTCCTTTAAGGTATCTAAGAATCCTTTTGATGGCAATTAGGTTAGACACCTTGGGAGCAGCCTGATATCTTGCAAAGATGCAAGTTGCAAACATGATATCAGGTCTACTAGCTATGAGATACATCAGAGATCCAATAATTGCCCTATACTGATGCTGATCAGTATCCTCCCCCTCGCAATCAGGACATAGACTTTGAGTTCTAGGTATAGGCGTCTTGGCTGTCTTACAATCTTTCATCTTAAATCTTTCTAATATGTCCTTGACATACTTAGACTGGTTGATAAAGAATCCTTCTTCCATTTGTTTCACTTGAATCCCAAGAAAGAAATCCATCTTTCCCATAGATCTCATCTTAAATATCTTTCTCATGATGCTTTCAAAGTCTTTACACATTTAGTCATTTGAAGAATCAAATATGATGTCATCGACATAAACTTGAACAAGCAACATGTCCTTCCCAGATTTCTTTATGAACAATGTCTTGTCTATGGTGTCTCTGGTGTAACCGTTTTTGAGGAGAAACTGAGACTAAGTCTCATACCACAGCCTAGGTGCTTGATGCAGCCCATAATGAGCTTTATCCAGTTTGCACACATAGTTGGGATGCTGTGGGTCTTAAAATCCAGGTGGCTGACACACATAGACTTCTCTGTCCATATTCCCATACAAAAATGCACATTTGACATCAAGTTGATAGACTATGAAGTTCTTGGATGCTGCAAAAGCAAGGAAGATTCGCACAGCTTCAAGTCTTGCAACAGGTGCAAAGACATTAGTGTAATCTATTCCTTCTTTCTATGTGATCCTTGAACAACAAGTTTGCTTTATTCTTGATGATCAAACCTCTATCATCTCTTTTGTTTCTGAACACCCACTTGGTGCCAATAGGGACTTGACCAGGTGGCAAAGGACATAGGTTCCATACCTTTTGCCTCTTGAATTGAAGCAAATCCTCTTGCATAGCTTCAATCCAATTGTTGTCCTGAGGGCTTCTTCCACCATCTTTGGTTCCAATTGAGAGAGAAAGCATGAGTACAAGCATACATTCCCATTCTGGGTCTAACTTCTTGTTCTCACACCTTCTGATACATCCCCAATGAAGTTTCCAGCTGAATGAGTGTTGTGTCTCCTTAGCATAGGAATTACATCTAATTGCATAGATAAGTCTAGGTTTGAGAAGTTTTGCTAAGAACTTTGACCACCTTCTCCAGCTGATGTCTCATATTCATTTAATGAGGACTGATTGAATGAATGAGTGACATCATCAATGGCAGTATGCTATAAAGCAGCATCAATAGTTGCCTGTTCCCCCATGTCACTGTCTTCATCATCTTGGTGTTGAGTGCTTGAATTGTCAACCTCTGGGTTATGAGGCTCAATGAGCTAACAATTTGTTAAAGCTCCTTTGTTTCCTGAGATACTCATGCTTTTAGGACTTTCAGCAGCAAGAGCTTGTTCTTTATTTCTTCTTGGAGAACTAGAAATAGGTCTGGGTAGCTCAAACAGTTAATCTTCATATGGGGTCACTTTGAGTTCCTTTTCCAGTTGAAACATTCTCACAAGATGGTTTAGAAAAGTTTGGAAACAATTCTAAATCAAAAATTTATTCAGGTCCATTCCCTCTAACACAAGGAGTGTGCTCATTAACAATAATATTGGATGATTCCTCAAACTATTGATTTTTAATATTATACACTCTATAAGCAATAGAGGTGGAGGAATATCAAACAAAGATAGCATCATCTGACTTTTCAGCAAATTTTGCTAAATTGCCCTTTGTGTTGAGTATGGTACACCTACTGCCAAAGGACCTAAGAAAGCCAATGAACGGTGGCCTCTTGTTCCATAGCTCATAAGGGTCTTCCATGAGGCTTAACAATGAGAACTCTATTTTGCACATAACATACAGTGCTGACTGCCTCTGCCCAGAAAGTTAGAGGCAGCTTTAAATCAGCCAACATTGTTCTTGCAGCCTCAATAAGTGCCCTGTTCCTCCTCTTAGCAACACCATTCTGTTGAGGAGTTCTAGGAGCACTATATTGTCTGGCAATCCCTTTTGAGTTACAGAATGAGTCAAGAACTTGATTCTTAAACTCAGTCCCTTGACCACTTCTAATGATTTTCACCTTGTGATCCTTTTGATTTTCAATTTTAAGAATAAAAGATTTTAAAGTTTCAGCCATTTCATCTTTAGTTCTTAAAAAGAATACCCAAGTGAATCTTGTAAAATCATCAACAATCACAAGGCAATATGATTTCCTTCCAATGCTCATTATACTTATGGGACCAAAAAGATCCATGTGCAATAAGTGTAATGGAGTGGTGATAGAGTTAACCTCTTTGGATTTGTGAGTGACCTTGTGTTGTTTTCCTTTCAGGCAAGCAACACAATTGTCTTTACAGAAAAACTCCTTTTTAGGCACATCATGTACCAAATTATTTTTAACCAAATTGTTCATGGTTTTAAAATTAACATGGCACATTCTTTTATGCCAGAGAGTTGACTCATCACCATTGGCTTCGGAAAGAAAGCATGATACTTCACCCAGTGGGGAAGCATTGTTCATATCCAGCTTGTACTTATCCCCTCTTTTGGGAGATCTAAGAAGCACCAATTCCTGAGGAATTGTCATCCTGGGTTTGAGGATAATGCACTCATGTTCTGTGATAACCATTTAGTGCTTTTGATCACAGAATTGAGAAACACTTAACAGATTGTGTTCAAGGTTTTTGACAAAGTTTACTTTGTCAACTTTTAACTTACCATTGGATACACTACCTCTACCAGAAATGTATCCTCCGGCTTCACCTCCAAACTGAACAGGACCTCCATCAAAATGTTCAAATTGTTGAAGAAGTGGTCTGTTCCTTGTCATGTGCCTGGAGCATCTGGTATCTACACTCCATATATTTCCATTCTTGTCATGTGGATGTCCCTGCATATAAAGTGAGATGATTAGTTACTATTGGAAACCCAAGCCTTGTTGGTCTTAGATTCTTCCAATGTAGATGATTTAATTGAACCAAAGTATAGGCAAGTGGGTTCAATTTGTGTTTGTGAGGAAGAGGTACTGGCTGCAGCATCTGTTCCATTCTTCCATACCATCCTATGGTTGGCCAGTGTAGATGATCCTGAAGAGGATTCAGCAGCATGACCTTCTTCCGAGATTACTTTCTTTTCAGAAGATTTCAAAGGATTCCTTTTGTTCCTTTGTTCGTTCTTTGGCTTGTCTTCCGAAGCTATTTTTCTTTTCAAAGAATGATTTTCTTTCGAAAGCAACTTAGCTTCAGAAACAAGCTTTCCTTTCCTTGTCACTTAGACCATGTGATAAGGTCCAAATGTGAAACCTCCCTTGACTCCTTCTCTTTTAACATTGGTTGCATAATGTATGCTTACAGGATTGTAGTAACAATATTTAGCCATGTGGTTATGCAGACCACAGATTATGCACTCAATGTTACTCTTGATGGGGCGTGATGGCTGTTGGTTCTTGCACTCCTTTTCTTCAACAGCTTTCCCCTTTAACTTCTGATCCTTCAGTTGGATAAGAATTCTAGTACTACATTCCTTTCCTGAGTCAGAGTTTCTAACCACTTGGAATCCGACTGAAATGAATACACCCTTTTATCTAGGATCTATCTTCATCCTAGACTTAGTCACCTTCTTGGTAGTTTTCTTTGCTGCCTTGATTTTGTTCTTTTTCTCTTTGGTGATTAGGGGTAGGACATCAGCAATAGGAATGATTTCTTTTGCTCATAGGGTAGTGGGTCAGTAGTTGGAACCTCTTGCTCATGAGTGCCACATCTTGGCTGACTAACAGACACATAAGAGTGTGGTGGAGCAATTACATTGGTTCCCTACCCACTTTTGTTTTGATAACGCACCTTTGAGTGGGAGGATGATGTAATGATGGTGTTGAAGTTATGCTCTTCAATAGCATACTTCTTTGCTTTAGCCTCAGCTATTACTAGTTGGGCTTGAACCTCAGTCAACTTAGAAAACAAATCCTTTATTTGAGTCTTGTAGTTTGTATGTTCATGTTTTAAAGTGGAAACAGTTTTCTCAAACTCTTCAATTTTGAGTTTATAGTCAGATTCTGCTTTATTGAAATCAGATTTTAGGATGTTTAAGGACTCAATATTGGATTTAATTTCCATGTTGTAATCCTGATAAAGTTTAACCTTAGCAATACAAGCTGGAGTACAAAGGTTTTCATATACCTTGCTGTCTTTAGTTCCAGCCATGAGAGCTTGAGCAGGAGTGACATCTTGCACCATGAAGCTCCAGTCAACCTCTTGAGCAACAGCCGCAGTTTGCTACTCAGTAGGTTTCGATGCAGCCCTTGTGGTGGTAGGATGTTGGGAGGCTTGAGTTACTAGGATTGGATCTTGGAGCTTTGCATTCCCTAGCAAAGTGACCAAGCTTGTTACAGTCATAACACTTGTCTTTGCTTTTATCAAATCCAAATTTGCTGTTGGTTGGATCCTGAGGGAACTGCCTTCTTGTTCTTTTGAAGAACTTCTTTGCTCTGTAGGTGAGGAGAGCCATCTATTAGACAATGTCCATGTACTCAATGTCATCTGGGCTAAAGCACTCTAGATCATCAAAGCAAAATTGAAAATCTCCAGAGTGTTCACTTCCTGAGACAAAGGCATAACTATCCTGAAAAGGAGTGTGTTGAGCCTGTTGAGACCTGGGTGTCTCAAGGAAAGTGATGTATGGCCCAGAGGAAGATGATGGCTGTTGGGGATAGTTCAGGTACAACTGAGGTTGTCTTAATCCTTTAGCAACATGTAGAGCATTGCTGACAACAGGATTTAAGGGTCGGTTCATCATTTGGCCCTTTTGAGTTTCCATCTCCATACGGTATCCATCAAGGACTCTGTACAGTTCACTCATGGTAAGAGTGTTAAGATTCTCAATTCTCTTGATAGAAACACAATAGAAAGTCCTTTCATGAGGAAGTGCACTCATGAATTTCCTTACAGTGTCTCTCTTCTGAAGATCCACTCCTATAGACTGAAGAGAGGTGATCAAGTTCATGTACCTGAAGTATTATCAGCTCAAGGTCTCACCAATGATATATGTGAAGTTTTCAAACTTTTTCTTTAGTACATCCTTCATGGACTCCTTGGATTCAGTGGAACCAGAGTACATCAGCTTCAAAGCATCAAAGAGTTCTTTGGCTGACTCGCATTGCTGAAAGCCAACCATTATGGACTTTGGTATGGCTGTAAGCAAAACAGTCATTGCTTTGCAGTCAATGTCTATTTTCTTGAAGTCTTCATCAGAGTAGTCTTCAACGGCCTTCTCTATCATGGCACCATTACCCGCTGGGGCTGCTACCTTAGGAACGTAAGGACCATGAGTGATAGATTTCCAAATGTTTGCACCAAGTTCCAAAATCATCAGGAGTGATAATAGGATCCTTGGTCATGGTTCCCATTTCGGACTCAGAAAATTACTGGTTAAGATCCATTAAAGTGAAGTGAGTGAGTGTGAAATAGCAAGGGTGATTTGGGATGGTTAGATCTCACAATCAAGAGCCTGGATGCTCTGATACCAATTGCAGGATCGGTTTTGACTCTAAACATAGAACTCACTAAGTCTCACTTGATCGATGAAACACAGAATCTCAAACTAAAGTTGATAATAATATACGAAGTTAATGAACAAGAGAATGGTTTTCAAGATACTTGTATATATTACTTCTTAACTCAGTATTATATGACTCTTAAGCTCATACACTTAAGTTACAATGAGAAACTATATATACTACTATCTACAGCCGGTTATACTTGAAAAACCAGCTAGAATCTACAACTAGACAAATACTACATTGCTAGAAGTAAAATATCTAAGATAAAATAATATCCTAGATAAGGTAGTCATGACAGGTCCATGACTTACCTTTTGTCACCAACTAAGGATGACATCTGTACTAAGTTGAAAAGATGAACAGTGGATTAAAGTATGGTCAACTACATGGGTTAGGAAAAGCACCATGTAGTGTATCAGAGTCTGTCAGACAAACCATACTTATGTCCACTAGTTCATAGTTGATTCTTCCGAAGCTAAATGGCTTCAGAAGAATAAGTTCTTCCGAGGCCATTTATACTTCGGAAGAAACAACTTCTTTCGAGTCTTCTATAGGTCTTTATGACTTTATTCTTCGGAAGACTTTGTCTTAGATCTTCTAAGTGTGAATGCTTTGAAAGGAGAACTGCTTGGTCTTTGGAAGACTTTGTTCTATCATTCGGAAATTCTTCATATACTTTGGAAGGAAAACTACTTAGTTTCAGAAGACATAGTTTTTTCTCCGGAAGCTCTTCAGACATAATGCTTAAGAAGATCTTTGACATAGCTGCGGAAGAGTAGTTTTGCCTTTGGAAGACTTCTTCAACTTGTACGCAAAATTGTCTTAAGTGTTGTTTTGGTTGCACCAGCCTCATATGTTCCAACAAATATACTTGTCCATTTAAACCCATGCCTTATTCTTTTCAACGAAGACTTGCAACACAATTTTATCATGTTTTGGGTTCGATTAAGAACGCTCAAGAAACTTGGTTCCCATAGTCATTCGGCAAAGAACTCATCTTGTCATCGTGGCTTATAGAGTTTAATCAGTGATTCTGCTTGAAATATTTTGGAATGGACACAAAGTGGATCGTATGTTATACATAAGGATGGATGAATTGTGGATGATCAGAGCTCCAGGTCTATACTCACGTATAACAGAGAAGATAATCATTTAAGCAAAATGATGATAACTTCAGGTCTATACTCATGTATAATAGAGAAGATCATCATTTGACCGTGTTGATGAGAGCTTCAGGTCTATACTCATGTATAACAGAGAAGATCATCTCTTCATGTCAATGCTTACGCGTAGCAGAGGAGTTGGACGCACAATTTATTCAGGGTCAAAGGATGGGGAAAATTGGTAATACATGATAAAATACAGAAATCAACCACTATCAACACAGATTTGACGAGATTTTTAACTTTATGCAGGCCAAGATGACATGGAATAAGCCTTATTACTGAGGTTGTGTCACACCCCGAAAAGCGTACCGGAAGAGCACGCTGTGATGGAGATAACGGAAGTTGGATTATTTCCAACAATTATTAGGCAAACAAATCATGGATACCAAAGTTAACTATTATTATAGAATGTTCTTATATTGATCCAAAAGTAGTCTTAACTTGAAAACTAAAATAGTAATAACATAATATTGTTTTTAAACATTAACAAGAGTTTTTGATTGGCAGCGGAAATTGGGTCCAAAATGGTATCCCAACTTGATAAGTTTGCCGTTAAAATTGTTTTCATTCCCTTGCATGCCTAATCACCTGAAAAACATGCCCAAAAGTGTATCAGCAAAAGGTTATCATAAGTTCCTATATAAAATGATATGATTATCCCGGAATCAACCCCTGGATCGTCAAGGAGTAGCTAGGTCCACTGATTATGATCGTAACTAAGAGCCCCATAATCAAACCAAGACACAAAGTCCCTCAAAAATCGTTTTAACATATATTCTCTCTGTACCAGACCGGTAAAACCGATCCTGAGGGGCGGTTGTCAAACCCAACAGATGTACCAATATAACCTGTAGCCCTCCAAGGGATAATGATTATGTATGAGGGCAATCATGCGCAAATAATAAAACAACTCAAGGCCATCATAAAGATCACGCAGTTGTTCCATAATTAAATCATATCACAAATAAAACGTTATAACATGTTTTTTCCCCAAAATAGTTAAATAAAACATTATTTAAAAATAGGGGCTGTGAAAACTCACCTTCAAATGTGACAGAGTGATGATCTAGCAAAAATCGAGCACGGAAATAAACGACCAGTTAACGCCCTAAACACAAGGAATCTATTAATTGTTGAGTAATAAGTCTATACGTAAGTTATTTACCCAACTCACTAGTCTTGTCTTGAAATCCGTTTTTTAAAGAAAGACCCGTTGGTGATTTTTGGTTTAGTTTAATAATTTGTATTATATGTGACAAATATTTATTTATTAAATAAATCATTTAACCCTTAAACAACAACCACATAACATACACAAGATAGACAGATGAAAGTATATAAAGATATAACGTAAAATTTACTACGTTATGTACTATACAAACAAACAAACAAATAAATAAATAAATGAATAAATAATAAATAAATAATTATTCTTTCATAATAATATTTAATTTAGGATTAATATCCATATTCTTGCTTTAGTTAAGAAATATATTTCTTATATTCTTACTTTATAACTACTATTTTATTTAACACATGCCAACGTTTATTAATCTTTAACAAATAATAACATTTTAGTAGTAAATTATATATAAACTTATTTTAGATAAATTTTTGTTATATTAATATGCTCTATTATATTTGACCCATATTTCACCCATATATGGTAATTTTTGACCCGAAATCGCACGGTTTTACACGCATAAACCGTACATCAACCCATATATATCTTGTGACCATTTTAAATGTTTAAAAATGGCTCTTTATACCAAAAAAATTCTGAAATAATTTTTTAAAACTCAGTTTCAAAACAGTCCATTATTTTTAACCCGAAATTGTCGGTTTTCGGCTTTTTTCGCGCGTATAAAGTCATCACTGAAGACCTTGTTTGTTATGGGTTTGTTATATACTTAAAAACATAAGTTTTTAACTTAAAAAAAATATTATTTTTGTCCAAAACCGGACATGTACATAATTACTTGTTTTAAACCCGAAAACACCGTTTTTAACGCGTTGTTAAACGTAAAACGTTTATGAGATTAAACTCAATCATTAAGACTTTTATTTTCAGTAATATTACTAAATTTTAACTTATATTTTATTTTTTTAAAATTATTATTCAATATTTTACAAAGATACTTGCATTGTTAGCTATCAACTTTTATGATGTCCCATCTATATTTGAGTACCTTTAATTCTAATTTGCTTTTATCTTTTCTTAAAATCAAATGTGAATAAAAACTCAAAAATCTCCAGATCATGATCACCATATACATGGGTCATTTTCATCATCTCTAAACTTATAAGTAAAGAACAAATCAAGAACAAAAGTATAAACCATATATACATACATATACATGATTTCATACATACATACATAGTTCAAATCATAGATTTTATCTTATGTTCTTAGTTTTTATTTAAACAAAACATACTTAAAAATCAAAAGATTTCAGATCATGATCACCATTATTCATGGATCATCTCAATCCTTTATGAAATCAAGAGCAAGATGGGTTGAAGAACATCATTTTTTACATACAATCATGTATTACCCATTTTCATCATTTGATAGACTCCTTTTGGAGATGGGTTTCTTATGATGTTCATAACCTCAAATAAAAGTTTGATCATCTTTCATGCAAGTGAAAATCAACAAAATGTTAAAATATCATCAAAACACAAAATCATCACACACACACACACACTTACGGCACATACACACACATTGTTAAACAACACATTTTCTTGATTAAAACCTTTGTTGGAACCTTGGATTTCAAGGAAAGCTAGTTTTTGGTGAATAAAACTTGCAACAATCATCCAAAAGTCATGTTGCATGTGTTAAAAGATGAAATGTTCATACCTAAGATGAACAAGTTTTGAAGATTCAAGAATGACTTCCTTGTAGATTTCTTCTCCTTTGAGTTGGATTTACGCAATGTTTTGCACCAAGATCATAAGGGATCCTTGAAATCAAGAAATCAAAGCTTGAAACAAACTTTGGATGATCAAAATCAAAGGAATGGGGGCTGTTTTTGGTGCTTCCAGCCGTGAGTTAGAGAGAGAGGGAGAGGAGAATGTGTGTAGGTGAGTTCTAGAGAGAGAAAGGGTGGGTTGAGTGTGTGTAAAAGATGGAGTGTGAAGTTGTTTATATAGAAATGATTAAGTATGTTTAAAGTAAGTTAATCATGTGATTATATTGATGATATGGCTGGTGGATCTCCAAGTGAGATGCCACCCGGTGTAAGGCGGGTGTCGGTCTCTTTAAATTTTTGTAAAATTCTTAAACGTTCGGGTTTTTACGTGAAAATTTTTATATAAAATCAAAGTATTATTTTGATACTTACCAAAGGTTCACAACATTTAATAATAGTGACAAAAAGTCAAGAATTAAAATATACATGGTATAACACAGTATGCAACGGACTGTACGTTACATCAAGGCAATATTTAAAAAGTCTTAATTTTACGCGATCATGGTAAATAATAATAATTATTATTTTTCATGACTAATAATATTTTCACTTGAGATACATTAAATCATAAAAATCAACATATATTGACGAAATTTATTTAACCAAATTGTCACCAACGTTCGTTAAAAGTTTTGTCGCTACGCGACCAGGTAATTCTCAAAATTACCAATCATAAAATTTATGCACAAAGGGGCTTTGCTAGACCTTAAATGATCTTAATTATCATAGAATTAAGTCTTATGATGCATTTAATTATTTTATCACATTTCATTGACGTACGAATATTAACCTGGAAACATGGGATGTCACAGTCTCCCCTCATTTAGGAAATTTCGTCCCGAAATTTTAAGTTGTAGTTCCCGATTCAGATCTAGATGGAAAGAGGTGAGGATATTTGCGCTTCATCTGGTCCTGTCGCTCCCAAGTGAACTCGGGACCACGCTTTGAGTTCCATATAACCTTCACCAACTTAAGCCGACTCCTTCTAAGTTTCTGAATTCTCCAGTCCATAATTTTGACTGGTTCCTTGGTGAAATTTAGTTTCTCGTCGATACAAACTTCTTCGGGTCAAATAACTAAAGCTTCATCAGCAAGACACTTCTTCAGATTGGATACATGGAACACACCACGTACTCAACTAAGCTCACGAGGTAACATAAATTGATATGCAACGGGACCAACTCGCGTCACAATCTCAAATGGTCCGATATATCGAGGGCTAAGCTTTCCTTGCTTTCTAAACTGCATAACTTCTTTCCAAGGCGAGACCTTTAGATAGACTTTGTCTCCAACCTGGAATTCCAATGGTTTCCTTCGAGTATCCGCATAACTCTTTTGCCGACTCGCAGCGGCTTCTAACCTCTTTCTGATTTGTACAATCTTATCCGTAGTTTCTTGGATAATCTCAGGTCCAGTCAGTTGCTTTTCTCCAATTTATGCCCAGCAAAGCGGTGAGCGACACTTTCTTCCATACAAAGCTTCAAACGGTGCTGCTTTGATACTACTGTGATAACTATTATTGTAGGAAAACTCAACTAAGGGTAGATAAGTATCCCAATTTCCTCCAAAGTCAATCACACAAGCTCGTAGCAGATCTTCCATCGTTTGACTAGTCCTTTCACTTTGACCATCTGTTTGCGGATGGTAGGCAGTACTCATGTCTATACGAGTACCCAATGCATGATGTAAGGATTGCCAAAACCTCGAGGTAAATCGGCTATCTCTATCAGAGATTATCGAGATCGGTACTCCATGACGAGATACCACCTCCTTGAGGTAGATGTTAGTTAGCTTTTCCATCCGATCCGTTTCCTTAATGGGTAGGAAATGAGCAGACTTAGTCAACCTATCGACTATTACCCAAATAGTGTCATGACCACTTGATGTGCGGGGTAGCTTTGTGACAAACTCCATTGCTATTTGCTCCCATTTCCATTAAGGAATCTCTGGCTGTTGAAGAAGTCCTGAAGGCTTTTGATACTCCGCCTTCACTCTAGAACATGTCGAACACTTGCCCACATAGGTGGCTATTTCACCCTTCATATTAGGCCACTAATAATGTTCCTTCACATCCTTGTACATCTTATCCGATCAGGGGTGAATCAAATACTTCGATTTATGAGCCACATCCAAAATCAATTTACGTAGGTTCCTAAAACATGGAACCTAGATCCGGTTCATGAAGTATATCACATTATTGGTTTTAGGCACTAACTCGTTGACCATGCCTTTCAATCCTTCATTCTTCAAATTTTCATCTTTCAGAGCTTCGACTTGAGCATCTCGAATTTGAGTATCAAGACCTGAATGGATAGTCAGCTCCAAAGCGCGAACACGCTTAGGCTTATCATTCTCCTTTCTACTCAATGCATCGGCCACTACGTTGGCCTTGCCCGGATGATAGCGGATCTCACAATCATAATCATTTAGCAACTCTACCCATCGACGTTGCCTCATGTTAAGCTCTTTCTAATCGAAGATATGCTGAAGACTCTTGTGGTCTGTGTAAATAACACACTTCGTACCGTATAGGTAATGCCTCCAAATCTTGAGTGCAAAATCCACCGCTCCCAACTCTAAATCATGAGTGGTGTAATTCTTCTCATGCACCTTTAATTGTCTGGATGCATAGGCTATGACCTCATCTCTCTGCATCAACACACAACCAAGACCTAAACAGGACGCATCACAGTACACAACAAACCCTTCAGTTCCTTCAGGAAGAGATAAAATAGGAGCACTACATAACTTCTGCTTCAGTAACTGAAAAGCTATCTCTTGCTTATCAGTCCAGTCGTACATCCTATCTTTTTCAGTCGATAGCGTCAACGGCTGTGCTATCTTCGAGAAATTTTCAATGAATCTTCGATAATATCCAGCCAATCCAAGAAACTGACGTACCTCGGTCGGGGACTTGGGTGCCTCCCAATTCTTAATTGCTTCAATCTTCGCCGGATCTACGTGTATGCCTTTCTCATTAACGACATGTCCAAGAAAATGAACCTCTCGAATCCAAAACTCGGACTTCGAGAACTTTGCATACAACTTCTCTTTCCTTAGCGTCTCCAAGATTATCTTCAAATGTTGTTCATGATCTTTCTTGGTTCTTGAATAGACTAGTATATCATCGATGAATACTATGACAAACTTATCTAAGTAAGGTTGCATACTCTATCCATAAGATCCATAAACACAGCAGGTGCATTTGTCAGACTAAATGGCATAACCAGAAACTCATAATGGCCGTAACGTGTTCTGAATGCTGTTTTTGGGACATCTTCCTCAGCTATTAACAATTGATGATAACCCGATCGCAGGTCAATCTTCGATTAGAAACTGGATCCTTGAAGCTTATCAAACAGATCGTCGATTCTTGGTAATGGGTATCGAATATTGATAGTGAGTTTGTTCAACTCTCGGTAATCGATGCACATTCTAAACGATCCATCTTTCTTTTTGACAAATAAGACTGGTGCTCCCTATGGCGAGAAGATTGGTCTTTTAAATCCCTTATCCAACAATTCTTCTAATTGCTTGGACAACTCTTGCATCTCCGAGGCGCTAATCGATATGGTGATCGGGCAATAGGAGCAGCTCCTGGTACCAAATCGATATGGAATTCAACCTGTCTAGATGGAGGTAATCTAGCCAGATCATCAGGAAAGACATCTAGATAGTCTCGCACTATCGATATGTCCTTAATCTTTCGCTCCTCATTCTTAGTACCCACCGCCTTTGCAAGAAACGCTGGGTACCCTTCACGTAGATACTTGCGAGCCTTCATTACATTGACAATCTTCAGGGTTAGTTTCCCTATATCACCTTGGTTTGTCAAACTTGCACCGTTTGGAATAGGGAGACGAATAATCTTCTCATAGCATATTACTTCAGCATGATGCTTTGACAACCAATCCATACCCACGACAATATCGAAACTACCAAGCACAATAGGTAGGAGGTCGATGTTAAAGGAATGACCCTATAATTGCATAGTGCACCCTCTAACTACATCACATGCTTTAATTATCTTTCTGTTGGCAAGCTCGATAATATATTTCTTATCTAATTTACTAGATCTAAGGCCAAGTGATGGTTCAAAGTTCTTTGACACAAAACTCATATCGGCTCTAGTATCAAATAATATAGATGCGAAATGATTGTTGACAATGAACGTACCATTAATGACGGATGGTTCCTACCTTGCCTCCTTGGCATTCATCTCAAACGCCCTGCCCCTTGCGCTTGATCCCTTCAGCTTAGGGCAATCCCTCTTGTAGTGACCTTCAACACCACATTCATAACATCTTCGCCCAGTTCTCTCAGGCTTCTCCATCAACCTTACTCGACAAGTCTGGGCTTGGTGCCCATACTTGTTACACCTCGAACACACATTCACATTGCAGTTTCCACCATAATGAAGATTACACTTGCTACACCTTGGCTATACACCAGCTTGCCTCCTTGCATCGGGCAAGTTAGTAGCATACATCTTTCCTGATCCAACCCTTTGATTCTTCTAATTTCCGACTCTGTTCTTGAAATTTCCTATCCACTTCCTCTTATTCTCCATAGCCCTCTTATAAGACTCCACAACCTTCCTTTCATTCTCCATGGGCTTCTTACCAGTATCCCCTTTCTTAACCAGCACACCTCTCCGAATAGCATCATCAGTCAATGAATTTGCTAGTGCCACTGCGATCTGCATTGTGGTAGGGTTTGATATTGTAACCATGCCTCTGATCTGGGGTGCCAATCCCCAAATATATCTCTCAATCCTAACGTAGTCTGGAGTCACCATTCAGGGTACGAGTCTTGCCAGATCATTAAACCTGGAAGTGTAGGCTCTAACTTCCGCACCTTCCATAATAAGATTCCAGAATTCAGTTTTGATCTTTTAGAGCTCATTGCAAGGACAGTACTCCTTAAGCAACATTTCCTTTAATTGATTCCAAGAGAGACCAAAGGCAGCTTCCTCTCCTAGGTTCTGAACTTACGAATTCCACCAACTCAGTGCTTCATCTTGGAATGAACATGTGGCATACTTCACCCGCTGATCAGCAGAATAGTTGCTGATTGCCATCACAGATTCCATCTTCTCTATCCATCTAATTATATCAAGAGGACCTTCAGCTCCTGAAAAGATTCGTGGATTACAAGCTTCGAATGTCTTGTAGGTCAACCCTGAGCTTGACTCCCAGAGGGATTTCCAATAGAAGTGCCTCCACTGGGACCGCCCACGGTGCCACGTCCTCTACCACACCCAGCATTTCCGACATGTTGCTCGAGGGCAGAGTTGACATGTTGGGATATCAATTGTGCTAACTCTTCAACAGTGGTAGGTAAACCAGTACCTCTAGCACCAGTGATGTTTCGCGTGTTAGGTGCCATGAATTAACTTCTGTTATGGATTAAACAAAAGAGAATAAACGACATACATGAAATAATATCAAAATACATAATAATAATAGGTATACAATTAGAACATTTTGATAATCACATCATTCATTAAAATCATCAAAATGGATTAATGAGAGAGATAATTAGTTCAGAATACATGTCCAGAAACAACCCAAAATAGATGTTACAGTAGCATCAACATCATTACAAAATAGTTGTTTCAATATTCCAAATACTAACATAAGAAAGACCCTACAAATCTAACGAGAGAATTGTGCCATCACATCAGCATCCACCACCACCGAAGCCATCATCATGCAAACCGTTGCCAACCCTAATGCTGCCTCCACTCGCTCCTCAAAAGAAGTCACCTGTTGTTGTGCTGCTACCAATCCAGCATCTGCAGCCTCCACCTTTAGTTCCGCCACCTCTAGCTTCTTCTTTGTCTCCGATAGTCCCATCTCTAAATCACATATCCTGAAATGTAACTGGTTTAGGATGTCGTTCTCAATCACCTTGTCCTCCTAAAATGTCATCATCCTTCCATCCATCGCCTGCAACATCTCGCTCATCACTCCCGCCTTACACTGTAAGGATGAAATCTGGTGCTCACAGTGAATGCATCGGGTAGCCAGAGTAGCTAGGGTGCGACGCACAGGCTCATCGATTAGTTGTAGGTCTCGACGGAATGAGGACGACTCACCAACCTCAAACGTTGAGGGTATACCACCCTCATCAGCCCACTCCTGTAATCGTCCAGTCAACCAATCCCACTGCTCGTCCCACACTCTAGCCCTCTTGGGCTCAGTTTCCTTAGGTACCTCACTGGTAGTCTTATTGGTAACTATCTTCGACACCCTCTTCTTCTTCCTTGAGTAGACAAAGCGAACCTCAGGGACATGATTAGGAATGTCAGGAATAGGCTCATCATTAATGGGTGCTGCCTGACTAGGCTCCCCAACAGCAGGAGGACTTTCATCATCAGATTCCCAAATCCAACCATTCCCATACTCGGAGGTCGGCTCCCATCTCGGTGCAAATGAGTAGTGGTAAATCTCCAAGGGTGCGATATGGGGAAGAGAAAACATGGGATCCTCGTAGTCAGTATCGGAGTCATGGATCAGAATGAATGGGGTCCGAGAAGGCATCTGTAACACAAGAATATCCGTACTAAATTTTCTAACTTTAGGCATCTATACTTAATTTATTTTAATGTGCACATAAACAAAAGCATTATTAAGTTATGCATGCATGACACAAGCAAGTGGGAATGAAAACGTGTTAACTTAAAAACATTGTTGGTTATAGTCTAGATTTTAAAAAATATATTTTCTAGTTTGCTATAACCGTTGGCTCTGATACCAACTTCTGTCACACCCCGAAAAGCGCACAGGAAGGGCACGCGTGTGATGGAGATAACGAAAGTTGGATTATTTCCAACAATTATTAGGCAAACAAATCATGGATACCAAAGTTAACTATTATTATAGAATGTTATTACATTGATCCAAAAGTAGTCTTAACTTGAAAACTAAAATAGTAATAACATAATATTATTTTTAAACATTAACAAGAGTTTTTGATTGACAGCGAAAATTAGGTCCAAAATGGTATCCAAACTTGATAAGTTTACCGTTAAAACTCTTTTCATTCCCATGCATGCCTAATCACCTGAAAAACATGCCCAAAAGTTTATCAGCAAAAAGCTGGTGAGTTTATAGGTTTATATAAAAAGGTTATCATAAGTTCCTATATAAAAAGATATGATTATCCCGAAATCAACCCCTGGATCGTCAAGGACTAGCTAGGTCCACTGACTATGATCGCAACCAAGAGCCCCATAATCAAACCAAGACACAAAGTCCCTCAAAAATCCTTTCAACAGATATTCCCTCTGTACCAGACCGGTAAAACCGATCCTGAGGGCGGTTGTCAAACCCAATACATCTACCAATATATCCTGTGGCCCTCTAAGGGTTAATGATTATGTATGAGGGCAATCATGCGAAAATAATAAAACAACTCAAGGCCATCATAAAGATCAAGCAGTTATTCCATAATTAAATCATATCACAAATAAAACGTTATAGTTTGTTTTTCCCCTAAAATAGCTAAATAAAACGTTATTTAAAAATAGGGGCTGTGAAAACTCACCTTCAAATGTGACAGAGTGATGATCTAGCAAAAATCGAGCCCGGAAATAAATGACCAATTATTACCCTAAACACAAGGGATCTATTAATTGTTGAGTAATAAGTCTATACGTAAGTTGTTTACCCAACTCACTAGACTTGTCTTGAAATTTGTTTTTTTTAAAGAAAGACCCGTTGGTGATTTTTGGTTTAGTTTAATAATTTGTATTATATATGACAAATATTTATTTATTAAATAAATCATTTAACGCTTAAACAACAATCACATAACACACACAAGATAGACAGATGAAAGTATACAAAGATATAACGTAAAATTTACTACGTTATGTACTATACAAACAAACAAACAAACAAATAAATAAATAAATGAATAAATGAATAAATAAATAATTATTCTTTCATAATAATATTTAATTTAGGATTAATATCCATATTCTTGCTTTAGTTAAGAAATCTATTTCTTATATTATTACTTTATAACTACTACTTTATTTAACACATGCCAACGTTTATTAATCTTTTAACAAATAATAACATTTTTAGTAGTAAAATATATATAAATTTATTTTAGATAAATTTTTATTATAAAAATATGCTCTATTATGTTTGACCCATATTTCACCCATATATGGTAATTTTTGACCCGAAACCGCACGGTTTTACACACATAAACCGTACATCAACCCATATATATCTTGTAACCATTTTAAATGTTTAAAAATGGATCTTTTATACAAAAACATTCTGAAATAATTTGTTAAAACTCAGTTTCAAAACAGTCCATTATTTTTAACCCGAAATTATCGTTTTTTGACTTTTCTCGCGTATAAAGTCATCACCGAAGACCTTTTTTGTTATGGGTTTGTTATATACTTAAAAACATAAGCTTTTAACTTAAAACAAAATATAATTTTCTGTCCAAAACCGGACTTGTACATAATTAATTGTTTTAAACCCGAAAACACCGTTTTTAACGCGTTTTTAAACGTAAAACGTTTACGAAATTAAACCCAATCATTAAGACTTTTATTTTCAATAATATTACTAAATTTTAACTTATATTTATATGTTTTAAACTTATTATTCCAGATTTTACAAAGATACTTGCCTTGTTAGCTATTAACTTTTATGACATGACCACTAGTAATCATGTCCCATCTATACTTGAGTACCTTTAATTCTAATTTGCTTTTATCTTTTCTTAAAATCAAATGTGAATAAAAACACCAAAATCTTCAGATCATGATCACCATATACATGGATCATTTCAATCATCTCTAAACTTATAAGTGAAGAACAAATCAAAATCAAAAGTGTAAACCATATATACATACAAATACATGATTTCATACATACATACATAGTTCAAATCATAGATTTTATCTTATGTTCTTAGTTTTCATTTCAACAAAACATACTTAAAAATCAAAAGATTTCAGATCATGATCACCATTATTGATGGATCATCTCAATCCTTTATGAAATAAAGAGCAAGATGCGTTCAAGAACATCATTCTTTACATACAATCATGTATTACCCATTTTCATCATTTGATAGACTCCTTTTGGAGATGGGTTTCTTATGATGTTCATAACCTCAAATAAAAGTTTGATCATCTTGCATGCAAGTGAAAATCAACAAAATGTGAAAAGATCATCAAAACACAAAATCATCACACACACACACTTACGGCACACACACACACATTGTTTAACAACACATTTTCTTGATTAAAACATTTGTTGAAACCTTGGATTTCAAGAAAAGCTAGTTTTTTATGAATAAAACTTGCAACAATCATCCAAAAGTCATGTTGCATGTGTTAAAAGATGAAATGTTCATACCTAAGATGAACAAGTTTTGAAGATTCAAGAATGACTTCCTTGTAGATTTCTTCTCCTTTGAGTTGGATTTACGCAATGTTTTGCACCAAGATCATAAGGGATCCTTGAAATCAAGAAATCAAAGCTTGAAACAAACTTTGGATGATCAAAATCAAAGGAATGGGGGCTGTTTTTGGTGCTTCCAGCCATGAGTTAGAGAGAGAGGAAGGGAGAATGGGTGTAGGTGAGTTCTAGAGAGAGAAAGGGTGGGTTGAGTGTGTGTAAAAGATGGAGTGTGAAGTTGTTTATATAGAAATGATAAGTATGTTAAAAGTAAGTTAATCATGTGATTATATTGATGATATGGCTGGTGGATCTCCAAGTGAGATGCCACCCGGTGTAAGGCGGGTTTCGGTCTCGTTAAATTTTTGTAAAATTCTTAAACGTTCGGGTTTTTACGTGAAAATTTTATATAAAATCAAAGTATTAATTTTATACTTTCCAAAGGTTCACAACATTTAATAATAGTGACAAAAAGTCAAGAATTAAAATATACATGGTATAACACAGTATGCAACGGACTGTACGTTACATCAAGGCAATATTTAAAAAGTCTTAGTTTTACGCGATCAAGTTAAATAATAATAATTATTATTTTTCATGACTAATAATATTTTTACCTGAGATACATTAAATAATAAAAATCGACATATATTGACTAAATTTATTTAACCAAATTGTCACCAACGTTCGTTAAAAGTTTTGTCGCTACGCGACCCGGTAATTCTCAAAATTACCAATCATAATATTTATGCACAAAGGGGCTTTTATCACATTTCATTGATGTACAAATATTAACCTGGAAACACGAGATGTCACAGGTTGATTTTTAGTTACATCACATAGTCACCGTCTACTTCGTTTTAGGCTACCGGGCCTACCAACATATCCTAAGACAAAGTCACTGACCTCCTTTAGACACTATCCAAGCATCCTAAATCCTACACCAAAGAAAAGATAAGATTATATTCATAACAACTTAAATAGCAATAGAAGAAAAATATAAACGGTCAAAGTCTATTCTCCCCGAAATTTCTATTAAAGTGCAACAAAAGAAATTTCCTTGTAAACGGAGATACACTTCGGGAAGTGTGGGTTTAAAACTTCTTATCACACGAATTATAAAGAATTGATTTTTTTAACAATAATTAAAATCAGAATACTTATAAAATTGTTACAGATTGTAGCCAGAATTTTCCTTTAAAAAGAAATTAGACCCAACATGTTGATCAATTCATAAAACCAAGGTTTATCAAAGGTTTTTGTTAAAAGATCGGCCTTTTGACTTTTGGTGTCAATGGGAATAATGTCAATAAAACTCTTTTCTTGTGCATCTCGGATTTCATGAATTCTAGTTTCAATGTGCTTGGTGCGAGTATGATGAATTGGATTTTTGGCAATTTCAACGGCCGCTTCATTGTCGCAGAGAGCGGCATGTGAAGAAAATTAATCCCGTAGTCAATCATTTGATGTTGAATCCACAACACTTGAGAGCAACAACTTGAAGCAGTAATATACTCAGCCTTCCTTATTGATAGAGAAACTGTTGTCTATTTCTTGCTTTGCAATGAAACCAGGCAATCCCCGAGATATTGGCATCCGCCTGTAACTGACTTTCTCTCAAGCTTACAACCACCATAATTGCTGTCAGAGTACGCGTGAAGATCAAAGTTTCCTCCCTTCGGGTACCAGAGACCCAGACGGGGAGATCCCTTTAAGATACATTTAGCAGCTTTCTCATGGGATTCTTTGGGATTGGCTTGATATCAAGCATAGTAACACACAGCAAATGTAATATCTGGATGACTTATTATGAGATACATTAGGGATCTGATCATAGAACAATATTAGTGAGCATCAACTAGCTTTCCATTGTCATCAGGAGTTAAGCAGGTTTGAGCAGAAAAAGGAGTAAGCTCGGGAGAAGCATCATTCATGTTGTACATCAATAGGATTTCCAGAATGTATTTCTTTTGATGAATGAGAATTCCATCTGGCTTTTGATCGACCTGTAATCCTAAGAAGAAGCACATCTTCCCCATCATACTCATTCAAAAGCGCTCTTTCATCACTTCTACAAACTCTCTACACAACTTCTTATTCGTTGAACCAAAGATGATGTCGTCTACATATACTTGAACCATAAGCACATCTCCATTAACCTCCTTTATAAACAAAGACATGTCTATAGTTCCACGAGTGAAGCCTTTTTTGAGGAGATACTGAGTTAGGGTTTCGTACCAGATTCTAGGAGCTTGATGTAATCCCTACAAGGATTTTTCTAGTTTGTACACTTTTTTAGAAAAATCTGGATCTTTGAAACCCGGTGGCTGGCAAACATAGATCTCTTTGTGAATAGCTCCATACAGGAAAGCGTATTTGACGTCCATCTAAGAAACTTTGAAGTTTTGTGAGCAGCATGATCAAGGAAAATCCAAGTGGCTTCAATCCAGGCTACATGGGCAAACACCTGCGTGTAATCAATCCCCTCTTCTTGAGCAAAGCTTTAAACAACTAGCCTTGATTTGTTTCTAATCACAACTCCATGATCATCTGGTTTGTTCTTGAATACCCATTTTGTATCGATTGGATACTTATTTGGAGGAAGATCAACTAGTTGCCACACTTTTAGTTTTCTAAACTGTTAAAGTTCTAACTGTATTAACTCAACCCAGCTTGGATCTTGAAGAGACATGGTGGCATTTTTGGGAATGATTTGTGATAGAAAGCAAGCATAGAGACATTCATTGATAAGCCCAGATTGGCTTCGAGTCCAAACACCATCAGATATTGAACCAATGACATAATCATGTAGGTGGTCTTTTAGAGTTTTATGGTTAGTGTTGAGGGTTGAGGAATTTGATGAAGTGGGTTGTTGGGAAGATGGTTGTGAGGTTGATGGCGGTAAGGAGAATGGTTGATTGGAAATAGGACATTGTGGAATTTGGAAATAGGAATTCTAGTTAAAGGTGAGGTAGTAGTTCAGGTTGAGGTTGAGGTAGTGGTTCTGGTTGTGGTTGAGGTGGTGGTTGAACGGGAATGAAAGGTTGAACACTTGATGAAGGAACATTATCGTCAGGGAAGGATGGCTGATTGAATGAATTAAAAAAGGTGTTCGAATCATAGAACCAATCTTGATCAGAACCGACGTTGGAAACATTAGACTCTTGCCAATCAACATAGAAAGATTCTTGCACTATTCGGGTCCATTTGTTGTATACTCTGTAAGCCTTTTAAGTTGAAGAGTATCTGACAAAGTAACATTCATCTGACACTACTCCAAACTTAGAATTTTGAGCTTGAGTATTTAACAACGGGAGTGACCAGCCGAAACGACAAAAGAAGTCAATTAACGGCTTACGCTTATGAAACAGTTCATATGGAGTCTTCATCTTGTCTTTCATAATCAGAACTCTGTTTAGAACATAGGAGGCGCAGTTGACTGCTTCTGCCCAATTAATAATAGGAAGTTTAGATTCTATGAGCATAGTCCGGGCTGCTTCAATAAGAGTACGATTCTTTCTTTTAGCAACACCGTTCTGTTGAGGAGTTCGGGCTGCGTTGAATTGTCTGAGGATTCATTTGCCTGCACAGAATGAATCAAAGATCTGATTTCTAAACTCTGTCCCGTTGTCACTTCGAATCGCCAACACTTTCTTATTGCTGATATTTTCAATTGTTAAAATTAGCTTCTGTAACACCTCAACTAGGAAACTAACCTAAGAATATCTGAAATAATCATCTGCAATAACAAGACAATAAGATTTCTTATCAATACTCTTCACACTTATTGGACCTAACAAATCACAATGTAATAACTCAAGAGGATTAGAAATTGAGTTTTCTTGTTTAGGCTTGTGTGATTTCTTGTTTTGTTTACCTTTTAGTACAAGATATACACTTTTCGATTACTGAAAAATCATTTTGAGGTAAACCTCTGACAAGTTTATTTTTAACCAATTTGTTAATGTTCTTAAAATTCACATGGCCTAAACGTCAATGCCAAAGAAATGACTCAGAGGGAGAAGCTTTTGACAAGAGACAGGTCATGGTGGAGGTTGATTCTTTGGAGTTCATATCAAGCAAATATGTGTCTTTTTTCCTTAGAGCTCGCATGATTATCAAATCATCTGAAACTGAAAATTCAGGCTTAAGAAACAAACATTCATTAGATTTAAAAAGCATAGGAATATTCTTGTCACAAATTTGTGACACACTCAGAAGATTGAATGCCAATTCAGGTATGAAATTTACCTTTTCCAAGGTAAAAGAACAATTGGATACCTCACCTTGACCTATCATTTTAACTCCCTTTTTATCACCTGTGAAAGCAACATATCCTCCATTGATTATTTGATAATTGGTAAGAAGGTCCTTCAAGCCGGTCATATGCTTGGAACATCCACTATCTACGTGCCACGTGCTGTTAAAAGTCCTTCTCGAATGTTCCTGGTAAATGAATTAAAGAAAATCATTTAGATACGGCAACCCAAACCTTAACAGGCTTGGTTCTGGGAAAAGATGAATTTGTACAAAAGAAACTATCAACAAAAAGTTTTATTCTATTTCCTAAAGAGCGATTATCTACATTTCTATTTACAACCTCTGGACAACGCTTGACAATGTGATCATCTTTTCCACAGTTAAAACAATGACATTTTAGGCCGTTTCTTTTATCTTTTTGAATTGGAATATTATCCATAATAATCTCTTCCACACACTCAGACGTAAGAGAGTCACAAGCACTGTAAGTGACATGCACTTCCTGTGATTTGTTTTCTGAGTCAAATGATCTGTCATGATTTGTGGATTCTCTTATTTCTGAAATTTTGTAGTCATATGAGGATGTTGTTTCACTTGGAGTAGTGATCCAAATGGGAGTGAAAGTGGGAATGGGAAGAGAAAAGAAATTTTCAAAACAGTTTGATCTTGAAGAATGTTTATCGTCTTTACTGGGAATACCAACTTTTTCATTAATGCTTAAAACATCAATTTCATTTGATTCAGACATTGTGGAATGAGAACAACTGGAATGCAAACTATCCAAACTACAAACTATACTACTAGAACTCTGAAGAACTAGAACTACTACAGCCAAGACCTCTACTTCCTCTATAATCATAATCTTCCCAAACCTCTTTATGATTCACACCTTCTAAACCTGTAAATAGACTGTTAGTATCCTTTTTAATTAAATCATTTGTAGGATGAGGTGTAGGCATTGGAGAATAGCAAAAGGTGCTAGGCGGTGGGTAAACATGAGTGGTTTCATCACAACCCAACCCTGTCTTAATTCTAGCTCCACTTTGTTTGCTATAGAGTTCCTCTATGGTCTCGAATTCAGCTAAAGTTACCCATTCTGTCAAAGCATTTACTTCTACGTTTCTTTCAAAAAGAGTTCTTCTTAAATGATCATTTTCTTTTAAAGCTTCATTTAATTTTACAAAAAATTTTGATTCATTCTTTTTAAGTTCCTCATTTACCCTTGTTAGTTCCCTACCATTTTCTTTTAATATGTTATTCACTTTATAAATTCCAAACAGACGAAGTTTGCAAGCAGATGAACATATGTCTTGAACTACCTCATATGGAATCTCCACTATCTTCTTTTCTGCAGCTAGCGCTTTCTCAAAATTGCACACCCTTGATTCCACCTTCAACTCTTCTCTTACAACTCTTCCATCTTCACTCTTCTCTTTCTTTTCACAAGCATCCACCATACTCGCCTTCTCTTTTTCTCCACAACCATTCTTAACACTTCCTTTTTCTTCACATCCCCTCTTCCTTTCTGCTTCATTCTTTACTGCCTCTGTAATCTCAGCTACCAGGGCATGCTTGATCTTCTCTTCAGTTTCAGCTAACTCAACACTCTAATCAAAGTTAGTTAGCAGAGCTGTTTCCTTCTTCTTGTTGATTTCTTCCTTATCCTTAATTGAGATAACCCGGTAAACTCCCATTCTAGGTTCAGTCACAATGGGAGATGGACATTCTCTCTTGAAATGCCCAAGCTATTTGCAGTTGAATCACCTTAGCTTTGATTTATCAAATCCAACCTTTGTATTTTGGTTTCCAAAATTCTTCCTTCTTGTTCTCTCCATGAATCTTCTTGCCGTTAAAATGATCATAGCCATTTGCCATTGAAGATCAGCTTCCTCCAAATTATCAGGATACACCTGATACATATCTTTTGCAGTCATTCCTCTTCCCTTTAGTTCACCAGTCACCAAAGCTACATAACTATGTATGAAGAGACCAAATAAAGCCATGCTTTTTAAAGAAACCTGTGGAAGACTTGATGATTTTGTTGTAGATCCACTGCCTGTTTCTTATCAGAAGTGCCTATCATACCACCATAAGCTGACACATGCTTTGATGAATCTAAGGTAGATGAAATAAAAACAGCATTCTGTGAGTAACCTTGGGGTGGAAGTGTTGGTCCTGATCATCGATTCAATAGTGCACTTGATGTATAACAATGATTTCCCACTGATTTTAACACAATATACCCAATAACACAATGAACAATTTAGAATCTAAACAATGACAATCCAACAAAAGGCTTAATAATAATGATAATAAGCTTCCAGCCGCACACACACAATTGCAACAATGATATTTCGTATTAGGGTTTTGCAATCCGTTTCTTACACAGATAGATAAATTACAATATATAAGCAAACCTAATTTCACTGGCAGTTTCGCTAACTAGCGAAACTGCCTGACTATTAACTAGTTTCACCCTGCAGCGAACTACAGTTTCGCCGGGTGAACAGACACAGCTAACTCCGGGCGAAACTATAGTTTCGCCTGTAGTTTTGCTGGAACACAAAAGTCAACAAAATACAAATTACAAGAGAAAAACTAACATTAATCCTATTACATAACATTTAACCTATCAACTATAGTGAGTCCAACCTATACTAGATTATCAATTCTCCCCCTAGGTTGAACCTCACTCTGGGTCTTCTTGCCCATCTCTCGCTTCCTCTTCAGCTTTATTAGATGTTTCTTGATCCGCTCCTGCTATACTCTCCTCTTTTGCCCTTGCACTTGCCCTTGCAAATTGTCTTGTAAGATCCTGCATGTCCAGCCTTAACTCGTCAGCCTTTGATACCTTCTTGGTGAGCTCCCTGGCCTCTGCCCTTACTCCACGAGCTTTATTAGCCACATTCATAAACAAACTGGCTTTTTTTCTTGTTTCAGCTCTAGCTCCTACTTTGATGTGATTCTCACATAGAATTACCAAATCCTCATCACAGAATGAAAATACCTTCATAGGATCAAAAAGCTTAATCTCTAAACCACCTTGCAGTCTAATTACTGCTTCCCCATTATTGTTGTCATAGAACCATTTCTCAAACTTTTGTAGTCTAGGGGGAAGTGGATTAGGCACCTTTACTCTGTTCAGAGTTTTAGGTGGCTTCAGCTTCAAAACAATCTTTCATTTGCAGTGGCCCAATCCAAGTCTTTCTTCGATCTTCTTCTATCGGTCCTTATAAACCCGAATGCTTCAAAATTGTCATATATTCCTGTCTTTATTTCCTTCTCCAGCATCATTGCACGTTCACTCAAATGTGCATCCAATAATGATATCTCAGATAATCTCCTCAAGTCCCATCTAGGCAAGGTCTTGAACGCCTTCCTTTTATGCATGTACGAGATGTCCCCGCCCCTTCGTTTAATCATGAACATCTTTAACTTGGGATTGTATATCCAACTAACAATCTTCTTATCAGATGTCTGCCGGGTGAATCTATAGATTCGCTTGGCGAAACAACCAGCGAAACTGTAGTTTCTCTGGCGCCTAAATTTAAAAAAAAAATTAAAAATAATTTTGTATTTACGAAAACCTTTATGAAAAACATTCATCATCCCAAAATATCAACACACCAAAGAAATAAGACTAATGGAAGATTAAAAAAACAAAAAATAAAATAAAATAAGGTAAATAACAAGAAGAAATTTGATCCAGAGAGTCAAAGATTTGCGGGATTGCTGATATGTTTGTCCTTTTAAGCCCATGTCTTATTCTTTTCAACAAGTAATCTGCAGCTGTTTTATCATGTTTTGGATTCTTTTCAGAAACACTGATGACTTGGTTCCCACAGATATTCAGCAAAGTACTAATCCAGGTCTTATGGTTTATTGAGCAATATGATTAACTTTGCTTGAAATTTTAGAATTTATAACAATGATTCTTAATTTTTAAGAGTCACTGGTCTCATAGGGACAGATGATGAGAGCTCCAGGTCTATACTTACATATAACAGAGGAGATGACCATCTTATCTGCTGATGAGAGCTTTAGGTCTATACTTACGTATAATAGAGAAGATCATCAGAATATGCTGATGAGAGCTCTAGGTCTATACTTACATATAACAGAGGAGATGACCATCTTATCTGCTGATGAGAGCTTTAGGTCTATACTTACGTATAACAGAGAAGATCATCAGAATGTGCTGATGAGAGCTCTAGGTCTATACTCACGTATAACAAAGGAGATCATTACTCCAGGTCAATGTTCACACATAGCAGACGAGATAAGCACTATATATGTCACCCATTTTATAAAATCAAAGCAAAGATTTGAAACTCTTAACCCATTTTTGACATGGCCTTGTAGCTTTGTGCAGGCTGAGATATCATGAGGATAATCCTTGTCATCGAGTTCTTAAACTTTAATTAAGCCACATGATCACTATTTACTTTGTTATTAGGCTGAGCTTACCATGCATATCCCAAACAATGCTATTAATTCTCCTTCAAACTTCTTTTCCATGAAGTTTCGGAAAAGACAAAATTAAACCTTAGACAAAAAGTAGATCTTTATTCTCACCCGAAATTTCTTTTTAGCAGCCACGAAACAAAAAGAAATTTCTCTCACTTTTTTGTGTTTTTAATATAAGTTGAAACAAAACAAAAATTTCTCTCACTTTTTGTGTTTGTAATATCAGGACGGCTGGCCATGAGATACATGAGAGATCCAATCATAGAACGATAGCGATAATCATCCACGGATTTCCCATTATCATCTGGAGTTAAGCAAGTCTGAGCAGTGAATGGAGTAAGCTCTGGAGAAGAATCATCCATTTTGAACTTTTTGAGAATCTCTAGAACGTACTTTTCTTGATGAATCAAAATACCGAAAGGCTTTTGTTCAACTTGTAATCCCAAGAAAAAGCACAACTCCCCCATCAAATATGCAATAATTTGTAAGTAAGTCCTTCAACCCGGTCATATGCCTTGAACATCCACTATCAACATGCCAAAAACTATTGATAGCCCTTCTTGAATGTTCGTGACATAACAAAAAAATTTGTTAAGACTTGGAAATTGGGACCCAAGTCTTGACTGACTTAGGTCTTGGAACAGAAGACTTTTTACAAAAGAAATTATTTACAAAATAATTTAATCTACTTCCTACGAAACTCTTATTTATATTTCTATTAACAAATGCAGGACAAGTTTTAATAATATGATCATCCTTTCCACATCTAAAACACCGAGAATTTAAACCTTTCTTATTACATTTTAAAACAAATGCTTGATCAGTTAAGATTTCTTCCTCACATTCAAACGTGTGTGAATTGGAATTGCTACATGAGTCATATGATTCTTTTAATATTTCCTTTGTGACCTTTATTTTAGCAAATCCAGATTCATTTAGGTTAATATTATGAACATTTGAGGAGGTTGTCTCTATATCTTTAGTGTTAGAAATCCGAGTAGGTGTAAAAGATGGGATAGGATGAGAAAGAAATTTTTCAAAATAATTTGGGTGAAAATGTCTGTTTGAAGCTTTACTTAAACAATCATCATTACTATTAACAAGAGTATTTGAAACATCATGGTTTGATTCATCAACATCTGAGGATAAACAAGATGAACTATAACTAGAACTACATAAGCTACTGTCTGTAATAGATGTTTGGGAAACAAATCTACTTAAACTATTGTCTATGGAAGACTTTTTGTAATATGAAATGTTAAGACTAGAGCTGCCCAAACCACTACTTTCACCATAATCATATTCCTCTTGAATCTCCTTATGATTAACTCCTTCTAAACTTGCATACAAACAGTCATTATCTTTCTTAAAGTGCTTGGTGGAGGATAAACATGAGTGGTTTCTTTGCTTCCCAAACTAGTCTTAATTCTAGCCCCCCTTTAATTCTTGCAAAGCTCCTCAAGTTTCATCCCAGAGATTATCCATTTTTCAAGTTTGGTTTTTAATTTGCTTGTTTCAAATTCAGCAAGTGCTACACGTTCAGTTAAAGCATTTATTTCAACGTTTCTTTCTAAAAAATTTCTTTTTAAATGCTCATTTTCTTTTAATGCTTCATTTAACTTAACAAAATATTTTGACTCATTTGTCTTAAGTTCCTTATTAATTTGTTTTAATTCTTTTTCATTATCTAATAACAGTCTGTTTGCCTTGTAAACCCCAAATAAACGAATTTTACATGGAGGAGAACACATGTCTTGAATTACCTCATAAGGGAGACCCATAACTACCTTTTCAGCAGCCAGGGCCTTGTCACACTGACAAACCGAAGTGTTCTTCTTGTTTTCTTCATCCTACATTGCTTTCCTGCAAATATCCTTATCTTCACCTTCTTCCTTTGTTTCTTCTTTTGATTCACCTATCTTCTTCCCATAATCTTCACCAACTGTTACCTTCTTTTCAATGGCAACACCAGCTTTCTCATATCCTCTCTCTTCAACTTCCACTTTCTCAAACTTTATCCCTTCAACCTGAACCCTTTGCTCGTTACTTTCACAATAACCTTTTGAGTCTCAGTCTTGAACTCTCTAAAAGGATCAAAGTCCTCAATAGAATCCATATCACTGTTCACTAACTCAGCCACTAGTGCATGATTGATTTCTTCTTCAGTTTCCTTAATCTCATCACTTCAATCGAAGTTTGAGATGAGAGTTGTTTCCTTCTTTGACTTAGCTTCTTCCTTGTCAGTGATTGGAATAACTTTAGAAGTTGCAGAAGTTCCTGGTTCAGTAATGATAGGAGATGGACATTCTCTATTAAAATGCCCCAGCTGTTTGCAATTAAAGCATCTTAATATAGACTTATCAAATCCCAGCTTTGAATTCTAATTCTAATTTCCGAAGCTCTTTCTACCAGTTCGTTCCATGAATCTTCTTGCACGTAGTGTGAGCATGGCCGTCTGCCATTGGATATCTATTTCCTCTAAATCATCTGGATCCACTTGATACATGTCTTCAACAGTCATTCCTTTTCCCTTCAACTCCCCAGCAAGTAGAGCTGTAAGGCCCCGTTCCCGAAGACTCCACAGTTGGACATTCATAGCATCATTCATTATTAAAAACGCCTTAAATCGCATTATTATAAGAAAACAATCAAAGCGGAATAATTTAACCAAAAACTATTTATTGCATTAATGATTACTTTTGCCAAATAATACATCGTCGTTAGAGTTACAAAACAATATTTAGTTGCATTACAAGACAAAAATATCATAATTGTATAAATTGATGCCAGTCTCCATTCACCAAGTAGCTTCGGCCGTGCCATCCTCAGCAACATCCTTACCTGCCAACTGATATACATATAAAAGTCAGCGTTTGAGTGAGTCCTAGTTTAACAATATAGAAAATATACTTTGGTAAACTTCACATGGTGATCATTCATCATCATACATAATCCATCCTTAAGAGATTCTTTATCAATCTTTCTTTCATAATCTTTCATTTCTATTAACTAGGATCGCACAAAGCAAGAGCCTACATTGTTGGTTGGCAACAGATGCCGAACCCCTGTCGGTACACATTTATAAGTGGTAGCGAACCCCCGACAGTTGATCCAAACTGCTAGGCACGAAGCCTGCTCATGAACTTGGATCCTATTAGTTTATTGGTCAATCACAAGGATTAGACCCCGGATGTGCCTTTCTTGGGCTGAAACAGCCACACATCAGTTGAGCTAACGACAACATCATTGTGAACCTCCGTTGGAAAAGTTTGCAAGGCTTTTCACCTTTTATTAGGGCCCTGGGGTAACATTTATTATGTTTCACAGTCCTTCTTGTATTCCTTTGTGTCCGCTTATTATGAATAATACTTTTATAATATTATTACCTTAAAACCACATATCATGAAACAGTAATAATTATTCATAGCAAGCAGCCCATAAGAAGGTAAATAAAACATTAGAAACATAGGACAAGCATAAACACCCATTAAACATAAGTACTTAACACTTGAACTCTATTTCCAAAATTTCAGAAAAACTCTAAGTGTTCACAGCGCATGAGTAACTTATACAGCGGACGGCTTAAAGTACTAAGTAACCACAGCGGACAACTTAAGTCTACAGCGGACAGACAAGATCCATAGTGGATGAGTAAAACACTAAGTGTTCACAGCGGATGACCATAGTCCAATGCGGATGAATAACATCCACAGCGGATAACTAAATGTGTACAACGGATGAAATAAGTACACAGCGGATAACCAATGTCCACAGCGGACGTACAAATTTTTCTAAGGGTTCACAGCGGATAGTGTCCACAGCAGATAACCAACATCCACAAAGGACAACTAAAAACTCCTCAAGTTTCCACAGCGGACATGTAAATCCACAGCGGACGTCCTATATTTCTAAGTGTCCACAGTGGACACACAATGTCCACAGCGGATGACCATCATCCACAGCGGACACTTGTTCAGTACCTGCAATGCAACTTATGAGGTTTTCCAATCTCAAACATCATTCTAGCCTTAATTTAACATAGATCTAACATGTTACAAGCTTAAAGTATAACAAACATCATCACAACATCATAGAAATCACTTAAAACCAACATATATCAAATATAACCGTACACCATGTAACACTCATAGCTAGTTAGAAAAAACAGCATATATAATGCATATCTGCCCCAAAACAAGTAGAAAACATGTAAAAGAGGGGATCTAGAACGCACCTCTCAGCAGCTTTCGAGTGAAACACCACAACCCGAGAGCTAACAAGAATATCTAACACGTAAACACATAAAACAAACAACCAACACAAGAAAACACATAAAAATAGGTTCATAAGCCCAAACCCAGCAGGAAAATCGAGAAGAAATCTTCTGGAAATCTCACCTTTTGAAGAACTTGAGCTTTCTCTCTCTAAAAGCGGATGGGGTTTTCTTTTCCAAGCTTTCAGTCGATTTATGCATAAGAGAGAGGGTCATGGGCGGCCTTACCACCTTTTGAAATCCATTATGGGTAAGTTTACCTTTTGTACACCTTAACCCCTTAACCTTTTGGATATTTATCTTTTCTTCTTTACTTTTCTTTTCTTTGAATTTTTCGGGTGTTACAAGTCTATCCCTGTTATATAGGTTTCGTCCCCGAAACCTGTCATTCCTTAAAGAGGCCTGGGTAGAGCCGTCTCATTTCTTCCTCCGACTCGCAAATGGCTTCTAATCCCTTACGATGTTTCCATTACACTTTTACTTGGCCAATCACTTTATTCCTTAACCGTTTCTCCTTTCGATCCAATATACCCACTGGTTGTTCCACATAATTCAACCTTTCATCAACCTCAATGTCCGTAAGAGGAACAACAACGTCACTTTTTTCCAAGCACTTTCGTATGTAAGATACATGGAATGTAGGATGAATTCCATGCAGTTCATCGGGAAGTTCCAGCCTGTATGCCACTTCACTAACTCTGGCAATGATTTTAAATGGCCCAATATACCTAGGGCTCAACTTTCCTCGCTTGCGGAACCTGATAATCCCTTTCCAAGGAGATACCTTCAACATCACCTTATCTCCCACTTGGAATTCAATTGGCCTCCTTCTTTTATCAGCGTAGGACTTTTGGCGGTCCCTTGCTGCCTTCATGAAGGCCTTGATCTTTTCCAACTTCTCTGACGTGGCTTCAATGACCTCGATACTTCCCAACTCTTTCTGCCCGATGTCACCCCAACACACTGGGGTTCTGTATCTTCGCTCGTAAAGCATTTCGAATGGTGGCATGCCTATACTGGCATGATAACTATTGTTGTAGGAGAACTCTGCCAACGGTAGGTGTTCATCCCAACTTCTACCAAAGTCAATAATACATGCCCGGAGCATATCCTCTAAGGTCTGAATGGTTCGTTTTGATTGACCATCTGTCTGAGGGTGATAAGTCATGCTAATGTCTAACCTCGTCCCCATCGCATCATGAAATTTCTTCCAGAACTTAGACGTGAACCGGGTGTCCCTATCTGAAACAATAGACACCGGCACGCCATGATGAGTTACGATCTCCTTGATGAACAGCTCCGCCAACCTTTCTAACGAGTAAGTCTCTCTAATTGGCAAAAAGTGTGCACTCTTCGTCAGGTGGTCTACGATTACTCAAATGGTATCACATCCACTCGCAGTGCGAGGCAACATTGTGATGAAGTCCATGGTGATGTGTTCCCACTTCTATTCGGGTATATCCAAGGGTTGGATCTTCCCATATGGTTTCTGAGGTTCCTGTAAACAGGTCAGACACTTACTCGCATACTCCACCACATCACGCTTCATCCCTGGCCACCAATAATCCTTCTTCAGATCATGATACATTTTTGTAGCACCAGGATGGATGGAATACCGTGTTTTGTGAGCCTCATCCATGATCCTTCCACTCAGCTCCCCATAACAAGGAATCCACATCCGCCCGAAACGGGTTTTAACGCCAAGGGTGTTCTCCCCTAAATCTGTCGCCTGCCCCTTCATGCATTCAAAGTTGATCCTATCAACCTTTAATGCCTTATCTTGGAATTTCCTTATTTGACCCATAACATCCAGCATCACAACCAGCTAGTAAGCCTTCACCCGAATCGGTTCCGGCCTCTCCTTTCGACTGAGGGCATCGGCTACCACATTCGCCTTACCTGGATGATAGCGAGTTTCGCAGTCGTAATCCTTGATCAACTCTAACCATCTTCTTTGTCTCATGTTAAGATCCTTTTGCTCGAAGAAGTACTTTAAGCTTTTGTGGTCGGTGAAAATGATGCACTTCGTCCCGTACAGGTAATGCCTCTAAATCTTCAATGCGAAGACCACAGCCGCTAACTCCAAATCATGAGTAGGATAGTTAGCCTCATGGATATTCAATTGTCGGGACGCATAGGCTATAACCTTTCCTCGTTACATCAGCACACAACCTAAACCCAAATACGAAGCATCTGAGTATACCACCAAGTCTTCATTCCTTTCAGGCATCGTCGAGACGGTGGCTTGGGATAACCTCATCTTCAACTCCTGAAACGCACTCTCCTGCTCAGAACCCCATTCAAACATTACATCCTTGCGAGTCAGCTTACTTAACGGGGCCGCCACCTTAGAGAAGTCTTGAATAAATCTCCTATAGTATCCTGCCAAACCCAAGAAACTATGAATTTTGGACGGCGTCCTCGGGGGTTCCTATTGCATTACAGCTTCAACTTTTGCTGGATCCACCATTATCCCTTTGGGGTTAACAACGTGGCCAAGAAATTGAACCTCACGCAGCCAAAACGCGCACTTAGAGAACTTTGCATACAACTTCTCGTTTCTAAGTGTCTCTAGTACCTCCTTGATATGACAGGCGTGCTCATATTCGCTCTTCGAATAGATCAGAATATTGTCAATGAATACAATTACTGATCTGTCTAGCATCGGTCGGCATACCCGATTCATAAGGTCCATAAAGGCAGCTGGCGCGTTGGTTAAACCAAAGGACATCATGAGAAACTCGTAGTGTCCATAACGCATGCGAAAGGCTGTCTTAGGGATATCCTGCTCCTTCACTTTCAGTTGAAGATACCACGATCGCAGGTCCATCCTGGAGAACCAACTAGCACCCTGGAGCTGATCAAACAAGTCGTCAATTCTTGATAACGGGTACCGGTTCTTCACGGTCAACTTGTTCAACTCACGGTAGTCGATACACATCCTCATACTACCGTCCTTCTTTTCCACGAATAGGACCGGAGCACCCCATGGTGAGATACTCGGCCGAATGAAGCCTTTATCCAAGAGGTCTTGTAGTTGCATCGTCAGCTCCTTGAGTTCGGACGGAGCCAACCGGTATGGTGCCTTGGCTACGGGTTGCGCTCCCGGTATCAAGTCAATCCGAAACTCGATCTCTCTGTCAGGTGGGACCCCTGGTAGGTCTTCGGGAAACACATCGGGGAAATCGCATACCACCGGCACGTCAGACAACCGGGTCACACTGGAATCCACATCCTTCACATAAGCCAGGTAAGCACCGCACCCTCACCTCATAAACTTCTCTACCGTGATCATTGATATCACTCACGGAGCGGGGTATTCCTTGTCTCCATGAACCCTAACCACACTACCATCAGGCATAGTCAAACGAATCAACTTCTTTCAACATACAATATTCGCTTCGTAGGTCGCCAACCAATCCATTCCTAACACCACATCAAAACCTCCTAGGGCCATCATGTACAATCTGTAGGGAACTTGTGACCGTCCAATTATATGAGACAATCGTCTATCATATCAGTCACCTTGGTAGACTTTCCTATCGCTGTCTCTACATGAAAAGGCACATCTATCTTCTTATTCTTACCATGCATTTCACGACAAAAGGTAGCAGATACAAAAATTCTACTAGCACCCGAATCAAAGAGCACAGAAGCATACACTTGGTTTACCAAGAACATACCTGAAACTACTTCCGGGTCCACTCTGGCTTCTTCCCGAGTCATGTTGAATGCTCTTGCCTTGGCTTTGGTGCTCTCACTTCTCCTTTTTTCTCCCATAGTCTGGGTCCCTGAGCCCCCTACTCCACCCTTCATGCAATCCCAGCCCGAATGACCCACCTCTCCGCACTGGTAACATCTCGGTACTCGGCAATCCTTAGCATAGTGCCCTTCGCCTCCACACTTAAAATACCAGTTTGTCCCCACTCTACACTCACCCAAGTGACTCTTCCCACACTTCCTACATTCTTTACGATCATTCCCCTTCCTCTGTTCTGGGCGATGATTATCAACCTTCATCTTCTTCTCCCCAACCCCAAAGTTGTTGTCCCTGAACCTTTTCCCATTACCATTCTTTTTCCAACTCCTCTCAACCTTCCTCTGAATTGGCACCAGATCCCTCTCATCATACAACCTTCCGGCCAAATCTACTACAGACTTGAAAGTGCTCAGTCTAGCAGCTATCATGTTCCTCCTGATATCCACGGGCAAACCCTGCATGTACCTCTTAATCTTCTTGGATTCTGGAGTTGCTAGATCTGGCACAACTCTTGCGAGCTCATTGAACTTGTAGGTATACTCTTGATGAGTCATGTTTCCAGCTTCTAAATGTAAGAAATCCATCTTAAATTTGTCTAACTCCTGATGTGGACAATACTCCTCCAGTACCAGTTCCTTCAAATCCAACCACCTCATCCTTGCAACAAACCATTTCCCCTCGGCTTGGACAATGTTGTCCCACCAACATAATGCCGAATCCACGAAAGAATGGGAGGCAAACTTTACCTTTTGATCCTCCCGGCACTCACTGATGTCCAGGACTGCCTCCATCTCTCGAACCCAACAGTGAGCAACCGTGGCATTGATGTTGCCATCAAAGGTTGGGGGTTTGCACCTCTGAAACACCCCATAGGTGCACCCCTTAGCGGCCTCCCTCTCCTCCTCACTATCATCATCATGAATTACCACCCTGGGACTAGATGGCTCTTCATCAGCTTTCTCCTTCTCCCCCGCATCCTTGGTATTTTCACCATCCTTTACATCCCTTTACACCTCGGTCACCACTGAAGGTAACACGTTTTGCATGATGTTATAGACTTCGTCAGCAATAGCTTCCTTTACCATAGACTTGAGGGTGGCCGATCCTTCACCCTCTTGGTGGCTATGAGTATCCGTCTCCTCATAAGTCGTCTCATGAGCCTTAGCTTTGCTCCGGGTGACACGTGGACCAGTAGTACGCCCGCCACGAGCACCGCCTCGGGTCGCCTTCCCAGATTTCCTACCCGCCATAAGATCTACCTACTATAAGATTCAAACATTAACAAGGTCATTCAAGGTAACAGCTCAGATTATGTCAAGTATAGTAAGTCCCTAATTACAGTGGCCAGTTGTGATTAGCCACTTACTTTACTCTTCATTCCCCAAGCATTTCCTGTCCTGACTACATCAGTATTCAAATCTACTAAGAGCACATAATTCAAATAGCACATGCACGTAATACCAGTTAACTTTATGAAAAATCTACCTGATGGCACGTTGCAACTTGGGCTAGCATCCTTCCATTCGGTCCCATACTCAGTTTAAGTTTAGGTTTTGAAAACAATTTACCCAATTCTCTTAAACTTTGGCTTTGATACCAACTTGTAAGGCCCCATTCCCGGAGACCCCAAAGTTGGACATTCATAGCATCATTCATTATTAAAAACGCCTTAAATCGCATTATTATAAGAAAACAATCACAGCGGAATAATTTCACCAAAAACTATTTCTTGCATTAATGATTACTTTTGCCAAATAATACATCGTCGTTAGAGTTACAAAAGAATATTTAGTTGCATTACAAGACAAAAATATCATAATTGTATAAATGGATGCCAGTCTCCATTCACCAAGTAGCTTCGGCCGTGCCATCCTCAGCAACATCCTTACCTGCCAACTATATACATATAAAAAGTCAGTATTGCTGAGTGAGTCCTAGTTTAATAATATAGAAAATATACTTTGGTAAACTTCACATGGTGATCATTCATCATCATACATAATCCATCCTTAAGAGATTATTTATCAATCTTTCTTTCATTATCTTTCACTTTTATTAACTAGGATCGCACAAAGCAAGAGCCTACATTGTTGGTTGGCAACAGATGTCGAACCCCTATTGGTACACATTTATAAGTGGTAGCCAACCCCCGACAGTTGATCCACACTGCTATGCACAAAGCCTGCGCATGAACTAGGATCCCATTAGTTTATTGGTCAATCACAAGGATTAGACCCTGATGTGCCTTTCTTGGCCTGAAACAGCCACACATCAGTTGAGCTAACGATAACATCGTCGTGAACCTCCGTTGGAAAAGCTTGCAAGGCTTTTCACCTTTTGTTAGGGCCCTGGGGTAACATTTATTATGTTTTACTGTCCTTCTTTTATTCATTTGTGTCCACTTATTATGAATAATACTTTTATAATATTATTACCTTAAAACCACATATCATGAAACAGTAATAATTATTCATAGCAAGCAGCCCATAAGAAGGTAAATAAAACATTAGAAACATAGGACAAACATAAACACCCATTAAACATAAGTTCTTAACACTTGAACTTATTTCCAAAATTTCAGAAAAACTCCTAAGTGTTCACAGCGCATGAGTAACTTATACAGCAGAGGGCTTAAAGTACTAAGTATCCACACTGGACAACTTAAGTATACAGCAGACAGCCAAGATCCACAGCGGATGAGTAAAACACTAAGTGTTCATAGCGGATGAACATAGTCCAATACGGATGAATAACATCCACAGTGGATAACTAATAGTGTACAGCGGATGAAATAAGTACACAGCGGATAACCAACGTCCACAGCGGACGTACAAATTTTTCTAAGGGTTCACAGCGGACAGTGTCCATAGCGAATAACCAACATCCAGAACGGACAACTAAAAACTCCTCAAGTGTCCACAGTGGACATATAAGTCCACAGCGGACGTCCTACATTTCTAAGTGTCCACAGCGGACACACAATGTCCACAGCGGATGACCATCATCCACAGCGACACTTGTTTTGTACCTACAATGCAACTTATGAGGTTTTCCAATCTCAAACATCATTCTAGTCTGAACTTAACATAGATCTAACATGTTACAAGCTTAAATCACAACAAACATCATCACAACATCGTAGAAATCACTTAAAACCAACATATATCAAATACAACCGTACACCATGTAAAACTTATAGCTAGTTAGGAAAAACAGCAGTTATAATGCATATCAGCCCCAAAACAAGTAGAAAACATGTAAAAGAAGGGATCTAGAACTCACCTCTCAGCAGCTTTCGAGTGAAACACCACAACCCGAGAGCTAACAATAGTATCTAACACCTAAACACATAAAACAAACAACCGATACAAGAAAACACATAAAAATAGGTTCATAAGCCCGAGCCCAGCAGGAAAATCAAGAAGAAATCTTTTGGAAATCTCACCTTTCAAAGAACTTGAGCTTTCTCTCTCTAAAACCGGATGGGGTTTTCTTTTCCAAGCTTTCAACCAAATTCTGCATGAGAGAGAGGGTCATGGGCGGCCTTACGACCTTTTTGAAACCTATTATGTAAGTTTACCTTTTGTACACCTTCACCCCTTAACCTTTTGAATATTTATCTTTTTTTCTTTACTTTTCTTTTCTTTGAATTTTTCGGTGTTACAAGAGCCTCTTAACAATCCAAAAACATTCCAAATAATGCCATAGTATCTGATGGAATTTGAGTAGTGACAGATGGCTTTGAGCTTGAACCAACACCTGTAGACCCCCCACTGGACATATTTGAAGCACCATATCCTGTAGAACCACCATAAGCTAAACCATACATAGACGAGTTTGCAGCGGATGACATTAATGCAGCATTTTATGGATATACGGTAGTTGACATCATGGATTGATTGTATTCTCTCCACTTTAAATCCAAATCAAAAGATTTCAATTTGTTGATTACATCCATAAGTTTGTAATCAACAAAGTTTCTTTCCTGTTTCAACATCCTAACTTGCAGGCTACATTGAGGTGGGAGTGAGTCCAAGAATTTAGAGACTTGTTCATGATTACCCAACTGCTCATCATATTTCTTTAAGGTGCTTGAGATGGACAAAAATCAATTTGTTATGTCAGAAAGGCTTTCATTTTTGTGTCCTACAAATGAATTGAACTCCTTTTTAGCTTGAGCTTTCCTGTCCTTCCTCAGATCCTCATTTCTATCATAAAATTCACATAAGGAGTCATACAAAGATTTTGCATTCTTGTGTTCAGCAAACCAGTTATAGATATCTTGAGATAAATAGAGAATTAAAGCTCCAAAAGCTTTCTGATCACGATCAATCAGCTTGAGGTCTCTTTCAATGAAGGTAGATGGATCGGTGTTTGGTGATGTAACTTGACCAACAGTGACAGTTGGAGTGTGTGGACCATTTACAATTGATTCCTATTGATTATGATTAGTGTAGTAAAAGAAGGCTTTTAAACATCTTTTCCAATCCTCAAAGTTATCACCATTTATAAGCCTCGGTGGCCTATTAGGAGCAACACTCTCCAAGTCAGATATAGTGATATTGGTGGATGTCATTAGTTAAAATGTGATAGTTTCACTGTCAACAGGCATATTCGTTGGTACGTTCGCTGATAGATTCGCTGGTAAATTCGCTCGTAGATTCGCTAGCAAACGAGCAGTAGTTTCGCCCGAATCAATGATCAGAAACTTTAGTTTCGGCGATAGTTTCGCTGAGACTAGTAGAACTTTCATTCTAAAATGAATTCGCTAGCACTTTTGCTTGTATGACTGGCAAGGAAGTTGAACTTTTGTTCAAAAGTTGGCTACTTTCGCTGACAATAACACCTGAGTTGAAAACCACCAATTTATAAATTCACTGGTAGTTTCGCTAGATGAATTGTAAATTCGCCTAACGAATCTGAAAAACTTTTTTAGAACAGAATCAATCCAATCTCATCCAAAACACAACGAATTTGAAATCTGATGGTTGCAATAGCTTTGCACATCCAAAACACACAATCCTCTATCAATTTCCATGACAAAAACATCCAAATCAGCAGCAAAATCGATGGAACAGTAACTTAACTTCGAAAAAGCACAAAAAACCAAATAATCAAGAGCACAATGACTCTGATACCATATTGTTGGTCCTCATAATCGATTTAATAGTGCACTTGATGTATAACAATGATTTCCCACTGATTTAACATAATATACCCAATAACAAAATGAACAATTTAGAATCTAAACAATGACAATCAAACAAAAGGCTCAATAATAATGATAATAAGCTTCCAGCCGCACACACAATTGCAACAATGATATTTTGTATCAGGGTTTTGCAATCCGTTTCTTACACAGATAGAAAAGTTACAATATATAAGCAAACCTAATTTTGCTGGCAGTTTCACTGACTAGCGAAACTGCCTGACTATTAACTAGTTTCACTCGGCAGTGAACTACAGTTTCTCTGGGTGAACAGACACAACTAACTCCGGGCGAAACTATAGTTTCGGCCATAGTTTTGCTGGAACACAAAGTCAACATAATACAAATTACAAGTGAAAAACAAACATTAATCCTATTACATAACATTTAACCTATCAACTATAGTGAGTCCAATCTATACTAGATTATCAGGAAGCATTGCCTGATTGTATTCTCTTCGTTTCAGGTCTAACTCAAAGGACTTCAACATATTGATAATGTCCATCAGTTTGTAATCCAGAAATCCCCTTTCTAGCCTCAACATCCTCACTTACAGACTCCACTATGGTGGAAGAGAATATAGCAGCTTCGTGACTTGCTTATTGTTTGATAGCTTCTCATCATACTTATTCAGTGTGCTTGTAACTGACAGAAAATGGTTTGCGATATTAGTGAGACTCTCATTTTTGTGTCTCATAAAAGAATTGAATTCCTTTTCAGCTTGGGCAGCTTTATCCTTGACCAATTCCTCATTACCATCATAGAACTCATACAATGCATCATACAAAGCCTTTGCACTTTTATATTCACCAAATCTGTTGTAGATTTTTGCTAATAGGCACAAGGTTAGAGCACTGAATGCCTTTTGATCTCGATCTATCAGCTTGATGTCTCTCTCAGAGTATTTTGTTGGATCTGCAATCTGAATGGTCACATTGTCTTCCACTGAGACAGGCACATGAGGTCCTTTCATAACTGACTCCCATTGAGTGTGATCGGTGTGCAGGAAGAAAGCTTTTAAACACCTTTTCCAATCATCGAAAGTTGCCACCGTTGATTAGCTTAGGAGGTCTGTTAGGTTTCACAATCTCAAGATCAGCAAGAGTAAGACTTGTTGCCATTGAAATTTTGATTAAGTCAAAGAACCAATAGTTTCGCACACAAGAGGCTAGTTTGCATAGAAAACAGTAGTTTTGCAGGAGCTAATTTCACACACAGAACTTAGTTTCGCAACTAGTTTCGGCTGTAGTTTCAGCAACAGTTTCGGCAACAGTTTCGACCGAAACTATTGAACTTTCGTTCAAAGAAGAATCAGGATAGCTTCACAAGAAAACTGATTGGACCATAGAACTTTCATTCTAGATTTGTAAAGGAATCAAAATCAACAAAGATCTATAGTTTCGTACTATAGTTTAATACTAAGAACACTAGTTTCACACGATGAATCTGAAAACCCTCTTTTTGCTAAAATGAACTAAAAATCACCAAATCTCACTCAAATAACAATCAGTTTGATATCAGATGATTCCAGAAGGTTCCCAAGCTAACACCACACTTTCCTCGATCAATTTCCATGGAAACCACACATAAAACAGCTCCAAAATGATTGAAAAGGTGAATATGTCAAAACTACCCAAAAACACAAATAATCAAGAGCACAAAGGCTCTGATACCATATTGTCAGTCCAGATGATCGTTAGAACATGCTTTTAATGAAGGTTTAACACTGAAATCCACAAGATATCACTAAGTCTAATAGCTTGTGGACCAAGTAATGAGAAAATATGAACCCAAATCAAACACAATACTCATTTGTAAGATGATTTGTGAAGAACTAGAAGAATAATGCTCAAATGTAAGAAATATAAGCCCCTAGCAATATACTCACAGTCAATGAACTCAAATCTGTAATATCAATAAAGTTCCAAGAGTTACATAATGAAGAACAAAGATACATATATATACAGGACCTAGTTTTGCATACAGTTTTGCATACTGCGAAATTATATGCACCATGGCATGAGAAACTACCAAGCGAAACTACAGTTTCGCATGCAGTTTCGCATGCCACAAATTACAAAATAAGAAAAAAGTAAACTAGATCCTATTAAAATAATATCTGAGCTATCATAAACTATAACTAAACAACAGAAAAACAAATGGTAAGGTGAATACCACCCTATGCTTGATCATCAAACAGTGGATTAAAGTAAGGTCAATTAAATAGGTGTAGGAAAGCACTACGCAGTCTATTAGAGTGGCAGCAAGCTGTCAGACGGACCATACTTATGTCGACTAGTTCATTGTTGGTTCTTCCGGAGCGAAATGGCTTCGGAAGAATTTATTCTTCCGAGGCCATTTATACTTCGGAAGAATCAACTTCTTCTGAGTCTCTGCAAGTCTTCAGGACTTTATTCTTTGTCTTTTGGATCTTCTAAGTTGTATACTTTGAAAGAATAAGAACTTAGTCTCGGAAGACTCAGTCCTTCCTTCGGAAGTTCTTCATAGTTGAGCTTCGAAAGATCTTTGACTTGGCTTTGGAAGAGCAGCTTGTTTCTTCGAAAGACCATTTGTTTAGCACATCAAAATATATCTAAATGTAGTTTTGGTTGCACTAGCCTCATCAGATCCAACAGTACTCCCCCTAGGCTGATGCTACCAAAACTTTACTTGTTTTTTCTTCTCACAGTTTTTAGCACCAGGGAAAGAAGATACTTCTATCTCTGATTTCCTTCCTAATGTAGTGGAAAGGATGTTATACATGTCATCTATGAATAATAGATTTAGTTGATCGATTTGGATGACATGTCTCCTCTATTGTGCCCCTCGAAAAAGAGTTAGTTGATGAGAACCATAGTCATATTCCCATCTGACTATAGGTTCTAAAGTTGGTCCCTTAACCATTTGCAGGAATGTTCTTCCCTTGATGGTTGCTCTTTCCACTTTAGCCTGTGCTTTAAGTTTCATCTGGTTGACATGAATGCTACTCAAATGATTTCTTATATGAGTAGCAATCTGAGAGCTGGAGGGGTTAGAGAATGGTCTCTTTACTAACTCAGCAATATCAATTCTGCTTGAATGTATAGAGTGGATGTGTCAAATCTGGTTACTTGACCATTCTCCCTCTAAATTATGAAGCTTTGTGTTGATTCATCGAACCTCCACTGGACAATTGAGCTTCTGGGAGCGAAAGGGCTGGTTGGCAGCATATTCCCTTTTTTGATGTCCAGTAGAGTCCCCAACCTTCTCCTTAACTTCTTCTCCTTTTCTTCAAGAGTATCATTATTAACAATGAGAAGTTGGAGAGGTTGGTCCAATGTTCCTCTAGGCAGATCAAGGAATGAATCTCTTATGAGGGAACAGGAAGAGCCATCAATGTATTTCAATTTAATTGACACTTCCTTATAAGAGACGTTGCTCAAGGTTGTGTAGTTGATGAGCTTCCTTTTGATATTCTTAAATTCTTCTAAAGAGAGGGGCTTGGAAGCTTCAGAATATTGTTTGGGTTAAGATTAGGTTCTAGGTTATGTTTTCGGTTTAAGGATAGATGGAGGTGGAGGTTGTTTAGAGATAGGGATGAAGGTGTGGGAATGGCTGATGGTATGGGTTTGGGAGTTGAGGGCTTCGAGGTTGGTTCTGTTTTGATAGGGAAGGTTGAAGGTGTGGGAAGTGGCATTGTTGGTTGTGGTTTGGGTTTGGGTTCTATCTTCTAAGTGCTTTATTTCCAAGACACCTCCTGTTTTCTTCCTAAGAGAATGTAAGCCTTTATGTCACTGACATATCGCTGAAGGGTCTTTTTTGACATGGGCCCCACTTGCCTGCTAGTGAAGCCATGGGCTTTAAGGTAGGCTTTCATCCATTCCTTATCTCCTTCCTTCTTAGCTGAAGCAAGTATAGATTCTTCTTCTTTCTTCATTTTCTCCCTTAGCCTTTCCCTTACAGCCTTCTTTCTTTCTTTGTTGACCTCCTTAGTTTCTTTGTAGAAAAGATATACAATCATATCATGATCATGAGGAGCCAACTCTTTCTTTGTATAACCTCTTTTGTAGAGAAAGGCTATATTTTCCTTCCTATCTTCGGCCTTTGCTTCCTCCTCCTTTTTCTTTTTCTCCTCCTCTTTGGCTAACCTTGCTACCTCTTCTTATTGTTTTTGTAGAAAGGTTTCCTTCTCAAGCTTCATAAGCTCATCAAGTGGGAAAAGAAGCATTTGTTCATCTTCTACTCCTAGGCTGATGAGCCTGTCAATGATCTCCACCCTCCTTTGATTGTTGATACTTTCACAAGATGCTGATGCTACTTTGGAGCTTGCTGCAAGCAACTTCTCAGTATCAATTCTTCCTTTCTTTCTTAGCTTCTCCAACTTTTCCTCCTTTAGAAGCTCTTCAGCAGTGAGCTTTCTCTTCCTTTTAGGATCAGAAGAAGATTCAGCCTTTGGTGATTCTGGGTTTAAGGATTCAGGTTGTGGTGGTGGAGATTGAGCTTGTAGGGCTAGCTTGAGAGGGGTTGTAAGAAAGTCCTCAGTGTTGACTTCAGAAGCTAGATCAAGAATAGCTTCTGTAACAAGTAGTTCATCAGACACATAGGACAATTCCATAGTTCCTTCTGTAGCCTAGACTTCAGCTTCGGAAGTAATTTCTAGAGCTTCAGAAGTAAATAGAATTGCTTCCAAAGCTTGAACTTCCACTTCGGAAGTTGTTCTCACAGTGCAGGATCGGTGTTGGTCTCTCAATATAAGTTTTGTATCTCACAAACTCACTAAGTCTCACTCGGTTAATGAAGCAGAATCTCTAGCTAAGTTGACAATAATATAATATGTTAATGAACACAAGAATGGTGTTCATGATAATTGTATATATTATTTCTCAACATAGTATTACAAGACTCTTACAAGCATGATTACTTAAGTTATAATGAGAAACTATATATACTACTATCTACAGCCAGTTATACTTGGAAAACCAGCTGGAATTTACCACTAAGCAAATACTACATTACTAGAAGTAAAGTATCTAAGATGAAATAATATCCTAGATTAGGTACTCATGACAGGTACATGACTTACCTTTTCTCAGCAACTAAGTATGGTAACTATACTAACTAGAAAAGGTGAACAGTGGATTAAAGTTTGGTCAACTACATGGGAGTGGGAAAGCGCCATGTAGTATATCAGAGTGTCAGCGGATGTCAGATAGCCCATACTTATATCCACTGGTTAATAGTTGATTCTTCCAAAGGAAAAATGGCTTCTGAAGAATAAGTTATTCAGAGGCCATTTATACTTCGGAAGAATCAACTTCTTCCGAGTCTTCTGCAAGTCTTCATGACTTAATTCTTCAGAATACTTTGTCTTGGATCTTTGAAGTATGAATGCTTCGGAACGAGAACTACTTGGTCTTCATATACTTCTAAAGACTTGGTTCTACTTTTGGAAGTTCTTCATATACTTCGAAAGACTTAGTTCTACCTTCGGAAGTTTTTCATATACTTCGGAAGGAAAACTACTTAGTCTCGGAAGTTTTGTTTTGGTTGCACCAGCCTCATATGATCCAACAAACTCCCCCTAGGCTGATGCTACCAAAACTTCACTTTCTTCTGGTCCTTAAGGTCTTCAACACCAGGGAAAGAAGATATTTATCTGTTTCCTTGTTCTTCCCTGATATGGTAGTGAGGAGCTGGTACAAGTCATTTGTAGATAACAGATCAAGTCTGTTGTTTTGAATGACATGCACCCTTTGCTGCGCCCCTCTAAAGAGAGTTAGTTGATAGGAATTATAGTTATATTCCCATCTAACTATAGGATTAGAAGTTGAGCCTTCAACCATCTGAAGGAATGGTTTTCCTTTTGTAGTTATGCTTTCTTCATCATCTTTTTCTATCCTTTTCAAATCTTCTTTAGTCTTGGCTTTCTTTGTAAGCTCAGCCAGATGAAGACTGCTTAGATGATTTCTGATGTGAGCAGCTACCAGAGAGTTAGAGGGATTGGAGAATCGTTTCTCTACTAATTCAGCAAGGTTAAATCTGCTGGAGTGTAGCGGAGATGAAGTATCAACCCTGTGTACTTCACCATTCTCTCTTTCCATAACAAAGTTGTGTGAAGGTTCATTGAGCCCCTATTGGACTATTTGTTTTCTAGGATTGCGGGGTTTGGATGAAAGCTTGTCCCCCTTCCTAGTGTCCAGTACAGTCACCAGTCTCCTTCTTAACTTCTTTTCTTCTTCTGTAAGAACATCTAAGTTGGTTGTAAGAAGTTGGAGAGCTTGGTCCAGTGCTCCCCTAGATAGATTAAGGAATGCATCTCTTCTGAGGGAACTGGAAGAGCCATCAGTGTATTTCAGCTTAATTGACTCTTCCTCACAAGATATGTCGCTCAATGTTATGTAGTTGATGAGCTTCCTTTTGATCTCCTTGAATTCTTCTAAGGTTGGGGCTTAGAACGCTCAAAAGATGGTTTGGGTAAAGATTGGGTTCTGGGTGTGTTTTGGGTTTAAGGATAGGTGGTGGTGGTGGTTGTTGGGAAGCAGTGGGTGAGGGTGTAGGTAAGGCTGATGGTGTGGGTTCAGGGGTGTAAGGATCAGTTGTTGGTTCTGTTTTGATGGGGAAGGGAATAGGTGTGGGTGTAGGTTATGCTGGTTTGGGTGTTGGTGTTGGTTTGGGTGCCTTCTTCTGAATACTTGATATTTGACTTACCTCCTACCTTCTTCGTAAGTGAATGCCAGCCTTGATGTCACTGACATGTCACTGTAGGGTTTTCTTTGACATAGGACCCACTTGCCTGCAGGTGAAGCCATGGGCTTTGAGATAGGCTTTCATCCATTCCTTATCTCCCACCTTCTTGCCAGCATCAAGTTGTGCCTCTTCCTCTCTTTGTTGATTTGATCTTGCTCTTTGTAAAAAAGAAACAAGATCATATCATAATCATGAGGTGCCAGCTCCTCTTAAGAATAGCCTCTAGAGCAGAGAAATGCTATTCTCTCCTTTCTTTCCCTTCCTGTAACCTCATCCTTCCTCTTCCTCTTCTCCACCTCTTCGGCCAACCTTGCTACTTCTTCCTTTTCTTTTTGTAGCAAGGTCGCCCTCTCCAGCTTAACAAGCTCATCAAGTGGGAGTAGAAGGGTGTCTTCATTGACTACTCCCAGGCTGATGAGCCTGTCAATAACCTCCACTCTCCTTTTGTTGTTGATACTTTCTTGAGCGGCTGCTGTTGCTTTGCTGCTTGCAACCAACAGCTTCCCAGTATCAATTCTTCCCTTCTTCTTAAGCTTTTCCAACATTTCCTCCTCTAGAAGCTCCATAGCAGTGAGCTTCCTCTTCCCCTTAGGATCAAAGGAAGATTCAGCCTTTGGAGACTCAGGTTTAGAAGATTCAAGTTGGGGAGTGTGTGAATCCATGGATCGCAATCAGGAATTATCAGTGTTCGATTGGTTTCGAATTAATGATCGCGGAATTACCATTAATCGTTGTTTAACCGATTAAAAAATAAATATTGATGCTAGAGAAAATAAACAATAAATGATCAAATGATATCAACAATATGAAAAGAATAATGATTTGAATCAAACGTAATTCATTAAAACTGATTAATGATTACAAAGAATCAAATAATAATTGCTAACAAAATTCTATGCTATGATTGTGTTTATGATTTCTGGTGTGTTGATGTGACGGCTGCTAGGGTTTATGTTGATCGTGTGAAACGATGTGATGGTATTTTCGTCGCCGTCTCTCTGTGTACTTGATATGAAACCTAGGACAAATATTTATAGACACGCGTGTTTCTGTTAAGGAAATAGTGAATCTCTTGGAGTCTGTGATTGACTTGTTAACTTGTTGACTAGAAACACTTGTATGATTTACGTATCTGGTTCTTCCGCAGCTATTTGGTCTTCCGCAGCTACTTTGTTCTTCCGCAGCTATTTGGTCTTCCGCAGCTACTTTGTGTTGTTCAGTGAATATCCATATTCATCCGTAGAAGATCTTCTGATGAATGTCTTGTAAAAAAGATATCTACGAAAGAACAAAAATGTTCATCCGTAGATGTTTTTCACACTTAGTCAATTTCACAAATTGACTAAGTATAATGTTTGTACCGGAAATCATACACATAAATCAAAGCACATATGGGTTAACCTATATATATGCATAATGAATTACGAATATTCATTACATGTATTGATTAAAGTTCTAAGCCTATACAAAATGATCTAGACCTATTATTCCTAGATCTAACAATACTCCCCCTTAGGCTTAGAAACTTGTAATCAAAACTGAAAGCTCTTTCACTCTTGCTATAATTTTGTTATAGAAGTATGAGACAGCAGTCCTCTAATCATTATACTTGTAGTTGATCTTCATTTTGCTGATCCTTTGTAATGTTTCAAAACTGAAACCCAGAACATCTTCTTTAGTTGTAAGAGTTTCCAAAACATTATTGTTGTAGACTATCTCTAACTCATCTTGCTCTGAGATCCTCAGCTCACTCACTTCTATGACGTTTGATCCTCTCAAAATCCCTGCCTCATATCTTCTTCTCTTGTAAGCCTTGGCATGCAGTTTATCAATCACTTGAATCATATGAACATATAGGCATAGATCATTCTGAGCTCTTTCATCAGTCAGATTTGGAAAGAATTTGTCATGTAAGTATGAAGTGTAGCTGGGATGGTGTAGCTTGATTTCGACTGGATCAAAGATCCTGATTCGATCAGCTCTTTTGTTCTCTGCATTCCTCAATAGCACCAACTCTTTTGTTTTCTCAACATATCCCCATTCAGTTATGGGTAATGTATATTGATTACCATTAAAGCTTTTAGTAGTTGCTTCCTTCCCTCAAAAATGTCAATAATGCCAAATGTAATGTGCCTTCAGAATCTATCAAGCCCAGACTTCCTGTTGGAGATGCACTTTAAATATGTGTGACATAAGAATCTATATGGCTTGCACAATCTCCCTTTCTTTATGCCCTTGTCAAAGTCACCATCATATCCCATCAGATAGAACACTTTCTCTATGTACTCGTTCTCAAAAACATCTGGGTGACCAACTTCTTGTTCTCCCAGCTCAAGTGCCCTTTTGATAGTTTGTTCATCAACTCTCATCCTTTCATTCTTGATTTCAGCAACTATCATGTTAGATTCTCCAACTTGCTCTATTCGAGCTGAATTCCAGAAATCAATGATGTGTGCTTGATGAATCACAGGCTCTGCTGATAAAGCATAGAAAAGCCTGGATCGTCATAGGTATCTGATGATATCTACTACAGGGTCGTCAAGATTTAAGAATTCACATACATTGTGCTCGCTTGCAAAACGATTAGCCATCTGTTCATAAGAATGAAGAAAATTATGTTAGAGCAAAATCATCACACTTAAGAATACAAAGTGTTTAGACACAGAAATGATGAATCAATCAGTTCATAATTTTGGATTATGATATATTTTACCTTGATATTATTGAACTTGTAGTGAACAGAGATCAAAAATCAAGCAATGTTTAAAGGTTATTGGTAATTTTGAATATTGTCGGACGGGGGTTTATCTGAACGTTTTTCTAGGTTGAAAAAGATGTTCTGAAAAAGTGAATAGAATTGACAAGTCAAAAACATCATTTATACTCCCTCGGATATATTAATTTCATTTATTAAATGAGCTGGGACCCCCTATCCTTATTACCAATTTTATTGTTTCCGCAGATTTTAGTTCTTCCGTAGATAATCTACGGATGACTTAGAATTAAAAACTGATTTTTGATGTATTTGAATTTTCATAGATTACCAGTCTATGGAACTATTATACTTTTAAATACTACCACATCCGTAGGTTACCAATCTACGGATGGTCATTCCTTTTTCGCACGGTAGCATCTACTGAATAGGAAAATGTACTGTAGCTTCTGCTGATGCTGAAAATGCACTGTAGCTTCTGTTGAAGCTGAAAATGCATAGTTGGAAACTTCTTTGATTGTTTGGTCCTAATCAAATGATAGAACTGATAGAACCATTTATTTCTATTGGACCTTGTTGACTTTGTTTTCATGACAATTTGTGCACAAGAAGATTTATAGTTTGAAAAACTTCATGTATCATGCAGCCAAGTTAGTGCTCAAGCTCCAATTCCTTCATTTGATTTTTGATTGGAAAATTCAGATTTTATGTTTTCATGCATTAACTACTCCCCCTAAATTTGTGATTAATGATAAGATGTTGCATTCATCATAAATTTATGAAGTAAATAGCATGAAAGGCACATGACATTCCAAAAGTTATGAAACAAAAAAAAAATTATGTACATGCATATAGACACATATAATGGGATCATACTATGACACTAAACTTCTTCCTGATTGAGCTGATTGTTGAAATGTGACCTGATTCTAGTCCTGATTGCAAGTATGTTTGTCCACTTAAATCCAAACAAGAGTATGGAAACAACTAGACATGCTATTTATCATGTTTTCATGTTTATTAGTGATAAACTGTTATGGGCTCCACATTCAATTCACATTAGAGTTTGTCCTCCGTTTGTGAGTCAATTCATCACTGTTTCACACTTAGAAACTATGTACTTTAAGTTATAAATTCTATCTTGAGACATATGAGTTGTCTCATAATTGCTTTGCTACAAAAGCTCTTATGAAAATTTACAGTTGATCACTATGGATTCTTTTGAGAGCTTAGATATGATCATCATTAGGTCACCAGGTCTTTACATACGTAAAACAGAGGTGCCTTAAACCAGGTCTTTGTTTACACAAAACAGAGGGATGATGAGGATCATGATCTTTTAACCAGTTTAATACATATGTATATAATGGTGTTCATAAACCTAGGTCTTTGTTCACACAAAACAGAGGGAATATAATTTGCAGAGATAGAAGTAATAAGGTATTTTACATAGTGTGCGTAGGTGAATGAATTGATCACATCAGGATAAGACTTACTTGCTTGATCCTCAAAATGAAGCTTCTCACAAACAGTCACCTTTTCATTATGTTAAGCATGCTCTTAGTATAATCTTCACTCAAGTTGAATCTACTTACATATCAAAGAACTTTTGATCAGTTTTTTAAAGAAATTTAAGAACTCAGGAAGCAAGCAAAGGCACAGTGTACTATCATTTCCCAAACAAGGACAAGCACATGCTTTTCTTTGTTAAAGATGATTAATCTAAGTTAATCATGCCCAAAGAGTCAATTAGAAAATTAAATCTAACTGAATCAAAGGCCTTAGTGAATACATCAACAAGCTAATTTGTTGTATCCACTTTGACTTACTTGATTAAACCTTTTTCTGAGCAATCTCTCAGAAAATGATATCTGATTTCAATATGCTTTGTTTTACTATGTTGAACTGGATTAGCAGCTGAATTGTCAATGTAAATTGGAGTTTGAAGGAAATTGTAACCATAATCAAGTAATTGGTTTTGCAACCAAAGGACTTGAGAGCAACCAGCTGAAGCAGCTATGAATTCAGCCTCAACTGTGGATACAGATACATTTGTTTGCTTTTTGCACTACCATGAAACAAGTCTTGGTCCTAAAAATTGACATTCACCAGTTGTGGATTTTCTATTGTTGTTGCATCCTCCATAGTCACTGTCTGAATAAGAGTAGAGAGAGAAGTCTTCATCTTTTGGATACCATAGACCAAGGGCTGGTTTCCCTTTGAGATATCTGAAAATCCTCTTCACAACATTCAGATAGGACTCTTTTGGATCTGCTTGGTACCTAGCACACACACATACAGCAAACATTATGTCAGGTCTGCTGGTAGTTAAATACATAAGAGATCCTATCATTGACCTATATAATCTTTGATCAATAGATTTTCCTGCAGGATCAGGTACAATTTTGTCAATTGTTGAAGCAGGTGTTTTGCATGAAGATGTATTAGCAAGATTGTACTTCTTTAATATTTGATGAATATACTTTTCTTGATTGATGAATATGCCATCTGTTTTCTGATGAACTTGTAGTCTAAGAAAGAAAGTTAATTCTCTCATTGAGCTCATTTGAAACTAAGATTTCATCAACTCTTCAAAGCTTTCACATAGTCTCTTGTTTGTTGATCCAAATATAATGTCATCTACATATATTGGAACAACTAAGAGGTCTTGACGTTCATGTTTGAGAAAAAGAGTCTGATCAATAGTTCCCTTTTTGTATCCATGCTTGAACAAGAAAGATGATAATGTTTCATACCACTTTCTTGGTTCCTGATGAAGACCATACAAAGCTTTGTCAAGCTTGTATACTCTATATGGGTAATCAGGATCTTCAAAACCTGGAGGTTGAGCTACATAGACTTCTTCATTAATTTTCCCATATAAAAAGGCATACTTCACATCCATTTGATAAACAATGAACTTCTTATATAATGCATAGGCTAGGAATACTCTAATGGCTTCAATTCTTGCAACTGGTGCAAAAACTTCATCATAGTCTATCCCTTCTTCTTGAGTATATCTTGAGCAATCAGCCTAGCTTTGTTTCTCACAATGATACCTCTGTCATCTAGTTTATTTTTGAATAACCACCTTGTGCCAATTGGATGTTGTCCTTCAGGAAGATCAACTAGATTCCAGACCTTTTGCTTTCTGAATTGTTGAAGTTCTTCTTGCATGGCTTCAATCCAGCTATCATCTTTTAGTGCAGCTGTAATGTTTAGAGGAACAACTTGTGAAAGAAAACAAGTGAAAAGATAGATGTTTGCAGCTCCCCCTTGGCTTCTTGTGGTTCTTTCATTTAGATCTCCAATGATGTTGGTTATTGGATGACTCTTATGAATTTTTGTTGTTGGAATGGACTCAACTGGAATAGATGATTCCAAGTTAGACATATGCATTGATGTAGATATATCCAGATGAGATGATGAATTTATGAAGTGATCAAAATGATCATCTTTGGAAGCTGAATGATTTTTGTTTTGTACATCAGCTGCATTGTGAGTGCCATCTGCAGGAGTTACAGGAACATCTACGGATGTATTTTGTGCTTCCGCAGGAGTTACAGTAACATCTACGGATGTATTTTGTTCACTTGCTGACAATGACTCTTTGGAATGCAATAGACCATCTCCAATATGTGGAATATCTACTGATGTGAATGGAACATCAGCTGATCCAATAATCACATCTCTGGATGTAGGACACTCATCTGCGGATACAGAGTCAGCAGCTGCTGATGAAGTGTTTGCATCTAAGGATGTAGATCCATTTGCTTGGTCTTGTGCCACATTATTGTCATTATTTGGTGTTCCTTGTTCCATGATACTTGAAGTTTGTATTCTTGGAGGATCAGCAGATAATGACACTTCATTCATGTTTGGAGGAACAAATGGATAGCATGTATCTTCAGTACCTGCAGCATTCAAATAACCAGAGTTAAATGAGTATGTGAGTGCATCTATATCAAACAACCATGATGATCCTTTTGCAGAGTTAGGAAATAAGGATTCATCAAAAGACACATTAGGAGTTTCTTCCACAATGTTTTGTTGTGGAATGTAGATCCTATATGATTTAGATGTTGAAGAATATCCAACGAAGAAACCATCATAGGCTTTCTCTGAAAATTTTCCCAATTGTTCTTTTATGTTTAAAACAGATACATGACACCCAAAAGCTCTAAGATATCCTATGTAAGGTTTTCTTTTAAATAAAAGCTCCTAAGGTGTTTTATTGTGTTCTTTGACAATTAATGTCCTGTTTTGAACATTGCATGTTATGTTCACTGCTTCAGCCCAAAAGGTGATTGGCAATTATGAATCAGCTACCATTGTTCTTGCTGCTTCAATGAGAGTTCTGTTTCTTCTTTCGGCAACTCCATTTTGTTGTGGAGTTCTTGGTGCACTGAATTGCCTTGCTATGCCTTTATTCCTGCAAAATGAATCTAAGACAGTATTAACAAATTCAGTTCCATTATCACTCCTAAAAATTTTAACTTTTAAATCAAGTTGATTCTCAATCTTAGTGACAAACTCCATTAATGTTTCTGATGTTTCACTCTTTAGTTTTAAGAAAAAGACCCATGTGAATCTAGTGAAGTCATCCACAACAACTAAACAATATTGTCTTTTTCCAATGCTCATCACATTAGTTGGACCAAAAAGATCCATGTGAAGCAATTTGAGTGGTGTAGTGTTTGTGTTCATTATTTTGGATTTATGTGACACTCTATATTGTTTTCCTTTATAACATGAGGAACAATGGTTTGAACAAGAAAATTCTTTCTTTGGCAATCCAATGACTAAGTCATTTTTCACCAATTTATTCATGTTCTTCAAGTTGGAATGAACACGCCTTCTATGCCACAACTGAGATTCATCTTCTGATGACTTAGATAGCAGTCATGTTTCATTGTTTGTGAGTGCTGTATTATTCATATCCAAAACATAAGTGTTTCCTTTTCTTGATGCTTTAAGAAGGATCCAATCTTCTGGAACTACAAAACCTGGCTTAAGAATGTAACAATTAGTGTTATCAAATAATGTGGTATAATTTTGATCACATATTTGAGACACACTCAATAAATTATATTGCAAATTTTCACAATAATTTACTTTCTCAAATTTGAGCACACCATTAGTTACCATTCCTTCACCAACTATTTTACCTCCCTTCTTATCCCCACCAAATGCCACATAAGAAGCATTTTTATGTTTGAAGTCATGGAGAAGAGAACAGTTTCCTGTCATATGTCTGGAACAACCACTGTCAACATACCACTTGTTGTCAGCTCTCCAAGATTGTTCCTGCACAATTAAAGAAATCAATTAGATTTGGAAACCCAAGTCTTAATGATCTTGGGTGATCCTGTGGAGTCTAAAATTTGAACTTCCTTATGAATGAGTCTTGAAGATTCAGTATTAATTTTAGATTCAATTGATTCATTGTGTGTTGTTTGTGGTGAGGATGATTCTGTTGATGATGAACTTGTGGAATTTTGTTCTGATTGTTCAAACTCTTCCTCAAGTATCTTCTCTTTCTTTGTTTGCTGTTTTGTCTTTGATGATGATCCTTGATTGTTGAAAGTTTCATCATCTTTTGATTTTGAATATGAAACATGAGTTCCTTTTTCAAAATTATCAAAGAAAGTATCTTTAGTATTTGACTTCTTATTGTTCAAATCCACCTTTTTGTGAGGTGACTTTGACTGTTGAGGAGTCTTTGATTTCTGTTCAGGTTGTCTTCTCTTCAAAGGTTCACTATCAACTGATGATTTCTCTTGTGGTTTTGTTACCTTTTGTTTTTGTTTTTGTTGTTTCTTTAATCTTGAATCTTTTTGATCTTCACTTGATTGAGATTCTGATTCATCCTTCTCAGGTTGTTTCTTCTTTGTGCTCTTTGTCTTGTTCTTTTTGTTAAAATAACATTCCTGAGTGGAATGGTTATTTTTGTTACAAATAGCATAATGTTTGTTGAAGTAACAGTCTGAAGTCATGTGATTGTTCATATTGCAGATGGAGCAATAGCTGCTGAAGTAACAGTCTTCAGTGTTGTGATTTTTCATAACACACCATTTGCAATACTTTTCCTCTGACTCATTATCAGACTCAAATAATTTCTTCTTCTTTTGCTGTTTTTGAGTCTTCAACTCCTTCTCAAACTTTACTGAAGCTGACTCCTTTCCTTTTCCTAACATGATGTCAAAAGGTTCATGTTTATCTGCTGAAGTTTGTTGCTTTGAGCTCACACCTTTTTGAGTTTTCTTTTTGGTCGTTTCTTCGTTTCTTTTACCTTCCGCAGATCATCCACTGATTCAGTAGATTTGTTTTTCCGCAGATCTGCTACTGAAGAATGTTTCTTCTTTCGGAGAAGTTCTGCTGATACTCGCTTCTTTTCAGTTTCTAAGGAAGATTTGTGAACAGTAGATGTACACTTATCAATCACTTCAGTTGAAGGTTTTTGTTGCTGATGAAATACTTGAAGACCTTCATTTAGCTGAGCTATTCTCTTGCAAATAGTCTTCAACATGTTTCTTTGCTTAGGAGGATATGGCAACTTTGTTTGCTCAAGTACTTTAGGAATGATTGTTTCAACTGAAACATTCTTACCAATGTTCATTTGATCCGCACAGATATCATCATGTTCATCAGAATCATCCAAGTCATCACATCTATCAATGTCAAATTCTGATTCATTTTTTTTGATTTTATCTGATTCAGAAGACTCAGTTTCACTCACCTCAGATTCATTGTTATTAACTTGTTCAATACAGTTTGTTTCAAACTTTGTGCATGGCACAAAATGATTTGACAAGCTATTTGTCATTGATTCAGGCAAAGGTTTATAGTTATCATTCAAAGGAGGTGCAACAACATTATATCCCAACCCATACCTGTTCTTTGATTCAATATGAGAATTCAATAATTTCTTATATTGCTGAGATGAAAGTTGAAATTTTTGAAGTTTCACTTCAGTTGATGCATGATCAGCCATGGATTTAGTTAAGGAAGTGGTCAGATGCTCAACTTGGGCTTTTAAGCTGTAATTTTAAGAAACAAATTTATCTATATCTTTTTGTAAAGAGTTAATTTTGAATTGATATAATTTATGTTCTCTTACATGAGATTCATTCAAAATCATTATTTCTTTAACTTTATCAGCCAGTTGTTGAGCATGGACTCTATATCTTTCAACTTCTTCAACACACATTGATGAACACAATCTATCTCTTACCTCTCTAGCCATAGGTGGAACTTTGTTCTCCATGTGGGCCATTAAAGCTTGATTTTCATCCAAAACTTCCTTCTCATACATGTCCCAGTCACAGGTTCCATCTTGGAGAATGATCATCCCAGTTTCTTTAGAATTACTAGGTCCTGCTGATGCATTTGTGACTGGTGGGGATGAGCTGGTTAGCTATGGTTGTCTGTAAGATCTCTAAGATGTTGTTGTTTGATAAGATTGATGCTGATGAGACTGATGTTGCTGCTGTTGTCTCATGTCAGGATTTGATTGTTGATTACATTCTCTTGAGAAGTGCCCATAGAGATTGCATTTGAAACATCTTACCTTTGACTTATCAACACCAATCTTTGATGTTTTGCTTGCTGCAGCCAGACTTTTGTTTCTTCTCAAGTACTGTTTAGCTCTATAAGCAATCATTGCCATTTGCCATTGAAGATCCATCTCCTCTGCTACATCTGGATGTAGTTCTTCCAAGTCTTGTTGGCAGATATTTGCAGGTGTTAAGGTGCTTCCTAAGTAGGCTTGAAAACTTAAACTAAAAGCTACAAATGCTGCTTTTTGTTCTTCAGAATCCAGAATCACAGTAATGGGCTCTGCTTGGTTGTTGTTTGTTGAAGACTTTGTTGCTGATGTAGATGCATCTTTTCTATCATCAGGTCTTCCTTTTTCTTTTCCTGATTTACTTTGAGAAGATTTATTTGAAGGCTTTGATGCATAAAAGCTCACTTCTTCTTCATCTTCACTCAAAGTACAAGAGTTGTCACTATCATTGTTAGAGATAAAAGCACTGCCAGCACTTTTGGTTTCTTTAAAATGATAAGGTGTGACATGTGTTCTCACACTCTTGTTTCTTGATTTTTCATCGATTTCAAGAGCCTCAACTTTAGCTACCAATGTATCTAAGCCAGTTGCATTGAGATCAATGGTGTTCTTGAACATGGACACAATTTGCTTCCAACTTTCAGGCAATGTATGGAGCATCTTTTTGTTCAGTTCCTCATTTGTATACTTCAACTCCATGATGTTCATCTTGGTTACCAATTGCATAAACCTATGGAGTTGTTCAAGAATCGATTCACCCTCAATATGATGAAATGTTTCATATTGTGAGCGAAGTGTGACCTTCCTAATGCTTCTGATTTCATCACTCCCTTCACAAAGAGTATGAAGTATCTTCCACAAGGAATTTGCTGTTTTATAATTCTCACACCTGATTAGTATTTCTTCTGGTAGAGCCATCCTGAGCAAATTGTATGCTCTAATATCAACTTTAACCTTTTTAACATCATCAGGTGACAGATCTTTTGTACTTATGGGTTGATTTTTGTCATTATAATCCGGCCCAAGGGTGGTTGGAATATAATGACCTTCAGTTATTGATACCCATAAGTCAGAATCAGTGTAGTTCACATGATTTCTGAACTTGATCTTCCAAGATTTAAAGTCTGCTTTTGTTTCCAACTTTGGAGGGTGGTACGATGATCCACCAACAAAGCTACTCATTTTAGTCAAATATTGAAGTTTTTAACTAAAATAAAGTTTCTTATGAACAGTTAATAAGAGTCAGCCAATAACACAGATCTATGTTTCAATTAATTTGAATATAGATCAATGTTAACCGAGCAATGTAACAATACTCGCTGAATGACAAATCACTGATTTATTGAATTTCAAATCTTCACATCAAATACTTTTGCTTAAAAAAATTATAGATCTTGTCAGAAAACTAATAGATCTAATTTTTCGAATTAAACAATTCTAACACCGATAGATCAATCGATCTAGATCAATGAGCACTTGGCTCTGATACCACCTATGAATCCATGGATCACAATCAGGAATTATCAGTGTTAGATTGGTTTCGAATTAATAATTGCGGAATTACCATTAATCGTTGTTTAACCGATTAACAAATAAATATTGATGCCAGAGAAAATAAACAATAAATGATCAAATGATATCAACAATATGCAAAGAATAATGATTTGAATCAAACGTAATTCATTAAAACCGATTAATGATTACAAAGAATCAAATAATAATTGCTAACAAAATTCTATGCTATGATAGTGTTTATGATTTTTGGTGTGTTGATGTGACGGCTGCTAGGGTTTATGTTGATCGTGCGAAACGATGTGATGGTATTTTTGTCGCGGTCTCTCTGTGTACTTGATATGAAACCTAGGATTCATATTTATAGACACGCATGTTTCTGTTAAGGAAACAGCGAATCTCTTGGAGTCTGTGATTGACTTGTTGACTTGTTGACTAGAAACACTTGTATGATTTACGTATCTGGTTCTTCCGCAGCTATTTGGTCTTCCGCAGCTACTTTGTTCTTCCGCAGCTATTTGGTCTTCCGCAGCTATTTGGTCTTCCGCAGCTACTTTGTGTTGTTCAGTGAATATCCATATTCATCCGTAGAAGATCTTCTGATGAATGTCTGGTAAGAAAGATATCTACGGAAGAACAAAAATGTTCATCCGTAGATGTTTTTCACACATAGTCAATTTCACAAATTGACTAAGTATAATGTTTGTACCGGTAATCATACACATAAATCAACGCACATATGGGTTAACCTATATATATGCATAATGAATTACAAATATTCATTACATGTATTGATTAAAGTTCAAAGCCTATACAAAATAATCTAGATCTATTATTCCTAGATCTAACAATACTCCCCCTTAGGCTTAGAACTTGTAATCAGTTCTTCCAAACTGAAAGCTCTTTCACTCTTGCTATAATTTTGTTATAGAAGTATGAGACAGCAGTCCTCTGATCATTATACTTGTAGTTGATCTTTATTTTGCTGATCTTTTGTAATGTTTCAAAACTGGAACCCAGAACATCTTCTTCAGTTGTAAGAGTTTCCAAAACATTATTGTTGTAGACTATCTCTAACTCATCTTGCTCTGAGATCCTCAGCTCACTCACTTCCTTGATGTTTGATCCTCTCAAAATCCCTGCCTCATATCTTCTTCTCTTGTAAGCCTTGGCATGCAGTTTATCAATCACTTGAATCATATGAACATGTAGGCATAGATCATTCTGAGCTCTTTCATTAGTCAGCTTTGGAAAGAATTTGTCATGTAAGTATGAAGTGTAGCTGGGATGGAGTAGCTTGATTTCCACTGGATCAAAGATCCTGATTCGATCAGCTCTTTTGTTCTCTGCATTCCTCAGCAGCACCAACTCTTTTGTTTTCTCAACATATCCCCATTCAGTTATGGGTAATGTATATTGATTACCATCAAAGCTTTTAGTAGTTGCTTCCTTCCCTTAAAAATGCCAATAATGCCAAATGTAATGTGCCTTCAGAATCTATCAAGCCCAGACTTCCTGTTGGAGATGCACTTTAAATATGTGTGACAAAAGAATCTATATGGCTTGCACAATCTCCCTTTCTTTATCTCACCCTTGTCAAAGTCACCATCATATCCCATCAGATAGAACACTTTCTCTATGTACTCATTCTCAAAAACATCTGGGTGACCAACTTCTTGTTCTCCCAGCTTAAGTGCCCTTCTGATAGTTTGTTCATCAACTCTCATCCTTTCATTCTTGATTTCAGCAACTATCATGTCAGATTCTCCAACTTGCTCTATTCTAGCTGAATTCCAGAAATCAATGATGTATGCCTGATGAATCACAGGCTCTGCTGATAAAGCATAGAAAAGCCTGGATCGTCGTAGGTATCTGATGATATCTCGACATCGTTCTGTTACAGGGTCGTCAGGATTTAAGAATGCACATACATTGTGCTCTCTTGCAAAACGATTAGCCATCTGTTCATAAGAATGAAGAAAATTATGTTAGAGCAAAATCATCACACTTAAGAATACGAAGAGTTTAGACACAGAAATGATGAATCAATCAGTTCATAATTTCGGATTATGATATATTTTACCTTGATATTATTGAACTTGTAGTGAACAGAGATCAAGAATCAAGCAATGTTTAAAGGTTATTGGTAATTTTGAATATTGTCGGATAGGGGTTTATCTGAACGTTTTTCTAGGTTTAAAAAGATGTTTTGAAAAAGTGAATGGAATTGACAAGTCAAAAAAATCATTTATACTCCCTCGGATATATTAATTTCATTTATTAAATGAGCTGGGACCCCCTATCCTTATTACCAATTTTATTGTTTTCACAGATTTTAGTTCTTCCGTAGATAATCTACGGATGACTTAGAATTAAAAACTGACTTTTTATGTATTTGAATTTTCATAAATTACCAGTCTATGGAACTATTATACTTTTAAATACTACCACATCCGTATGATTTTTGGTGTGTTGATGTGACAGCTGCTAGGGTTTATGTTGATCGTATGAAACGATGTGATGGTATTTTTATCGCCGTCTCTCTGTGTACTTGATATGAAACCTAGGACTCATATTTATAGACACGCGTGTTTCTGTTAAGGAAACAGTGAATCTCTTGGAGTCTGTGATTGACTTGTTGACTTGTTGACTAGAAACACTTGAATGATTTACGTATCTGGTTCTTCCGCAGCTATTTGGTCTTCCGTAGCTACTTTGTTCTTCCGCAGCTATTTGGTCTTCCGCAGCTACTTTGTGTTGTTCAGTGAACATCCATATTCATCCGTAGAAGATTTTCTGATGAATGTCTTGTAAGAAAGATATCTACGAAAGAACAAAAATGTTCATCCATAGATGTTTTTCACACTTAGTCAATTTCACAAATTGACTAAGTATAATGTTTGTACGTGTAATCATACATATAAATCAACGCACATATGGGTTAACCTATATATATGTATAATGAATTACAAATATTCATTACATGTATTGATTAAAGTTCTAAGCCTATACAAAATGATCTAGACCTATTATTCCTAGATCTAACAGAGAGTGGGGTTGGAATTATGGTGTTTAGGAGAGAGGGGTTGTAAGGAAGTCCTCACTGTTTACCTCAGAGGCTAGGTCAAGAATGGCTTCTCTGATGAACAGATCATTGGACGAGGAAGACAGTTCAATTATTCCTTCCACAGCTTGGATTTCTGCTTCAGAAGTAATTAGAACTGCACTACCTCTCCCTTCAAAATTGGTTGCTGGGCCATGATTTTGTGTATCCACTTTGAAGTTAATCTCAGGTTCAACAGAGTCCTTAGGTTGACCAACTTCCTTTTCAGAGGTAGGTGGTACACTCAACCTTCGAAGCTCCTCAGCTCCAAAGTAGGCAACGGCTACATCAGGGGAAGGTTGTTCAATGGATGAGCTTATCAAAAATGTGGTTAAAAACCTATTAAGGTCAATAAGCATTTTTTGATCCACTTGAATTGTAATGGGAGCTGGTTGAGGGAAGATGGTTGTCGGGTGTTGCAATATAGGGTACAAAGAAGATATGGCATCAAAGGAAGTTGTTATGATGGCAAGGTAGGGTTCCTCATTCTTTGTTTCTGTACATTCTCCCCCTTTTTGGTAGCATCATCTTGAGAAGTAGATGAGCTAGAGGAAGAACTTAAAGTAACCTGAGTATGTACATGCCTAACAGACTTCTCAATCTGTGTCTCAGCTAGTTGAGCCTTGAGATTCTCAATCTCAAGTTGCTGAGTGGCAAACCTGTCCTCTAAAGTCTTAACCTTTGATTCAAGATTTGAGACTTTAGAAATTAGGTCTCTGATAATGAGTTTCAGGCTACCCTCATCTTCTTATGAAGAATCATAAGGAAATGAGATAACATACCTAGTATGTTCATCATCGCCACCAGTAGTGGTTTCTCGGCGCCCTGGATACTCTTAAGTTGTTCAGCATAAATCTTGAGTAGTTGAAGCACAGGCCCTTTACCAACCCGTGGACTAGGCAGCCCAAATCATATGGGATTTGACCCATCCCCAGGATTTGTTAGATAGGTAGTGTAGGACAATGTGAATCAAGAACCTCCAATTATAGGAGAAGTTAAACTTGTAGACTGTAGACTTGTGCACATCGCAGCCATATCCCATCTGAGTGTACGTGTCTTCCAACTCAGATTTGGGGAATTCAGTAGGGGCGCCCTCATCATGAAGCTCCAGATGCTCCTTAATGGTTGATTCAGCAATGGTGATCTCCTGTCCATAGATCCTCGATCTAATGACCCTTTCACCATTTAGTGTTTCATATTGAACATTGGCCTAGAATTCGGCCATGTGGTTATAGTAGATGGTGGGATTGACGGTTAGGGCAGTGAAGTATACCGATTGGGACAAAAATTCGATGATAGGGGCAAAGTTGGCACCCTTTGAAGAATCAAGGATAGCGACCTGATTATGTTGGGGATTTAGGGCCATTGTTAAGAGGTATGGTAGGATTGAAGGAATTTGAGAGTGAGTGAAGAAGACGGTGGTAATTTGGGGCTTTTGCTATGTAAAGAAAGTAAAGAAAGAGAGTCAGAAATTTGAAATGGGGGTTAAAAAGCAAACCGATAAGGTGAAAGGATAGTTTAGGTTTCAATTTGACAGAGGCGGTAAGATAAAAATTTAAAATATTCCGACAATCATCAATAAAATCTTACATTTTATAGAGTGGGGCCCAAAGATTTCCGTTACATAGTAAAGATGTTCTTCCGAAAGTAAACTTGCTTCCGAGAGAAAAAACACTTGTGTTTCTTAATATTGTTTTCCCAAGCCATTTTTTACTTCCGAAAGCAATCCATGTCTTATTGACAAGTTTGCTTCTGAGAGTACAATCTTCTTTTAGAATAGAAGTTAGTAAGCTTCGGAAGTAAATTTGATCTATGATCAATTGTTCTTCCGAAGCTAAAAACTCTTTGGAAGATAATATTTATGCAGAGGAATTTGCCTTCGAAAGATGGATAAAGATTTCTTCAGAGGGTAAATTTCTCTTTGGAAGTGTTTACACATAGATTTTTGAAGAAAACCTTTTTGTAGCAGGGTTTAGATTGTAGTTAGACAACATAGACAAGACATATTTTAAAAAGGTTGTTAGGACTAGATTCAATGTATACGTTTAGCTGACTTAGTCAACTCTTGTAATAAATCATTGTAAATCTCTTTTTGATAATGTAATGTATGATTTATAAGTTAACCCAAAGTATTATTTGTGTTGATTTCATGTAATTGCAAGAAAACATCATACTTGGTCAATTTGGAAAATCAACCAAGTGCAAGAACTTCTGTGGATGAACAAGTTTGTTCTTCTGGAGATGTTCTAAGGAACACAAGAACCAAGTCAACATGCATCCGTAGATCTCCTGCGGAAGCACTACAACATCTGCTGAACAAGTCCAAAGATCAAGTGCTACTGCTAAAGAAGAGCTTGCTCCTGAGGATGAAGTTCAAGATTATTAGAGATTCCTATGGAAGAACAACTTTCTATGGAAGACCAATTTCCTACGGAAGACCAACTTCCTATGGAAGAACAACTTGCATGAGCACTCATCAAGTACAACACATAATGTCAAAAGTCAAGCTGACTGAAGTGATGTCATCAGTTAACATCTACAGAAGACTGACTATGTCAGAGGACTTAGGATGTCATATCAGGAATGTTACAGCTGTAACTTGCTTACCACAATAAGGAAAGTTAAAGTTTCCATTGTAAAAGGTGAATCCCTCTGCCTATAAATATAACGCATGGATGCACTCAAATAAAAAGGAGATTAAGTAGGTGATTGAGCGATATCGATACAAAAATAAAGTTTCTCATATTTATAGAAACGATATCAATCAATCAATCACTCAAAATAGCAAAACATAGCAAAACATCAAGAACACCAAGAACATCATTGGAGATCACCTGATCATCCAAGTATCAATAGTCATTGTAATCGATTTATTATCAATGAAAACAAATTGAAACAATCTCTCTGTTGCATTATATTAACTGTTTTCAATTTGCTTCATTTGTTCTTAGTCGATTTCAATTTCATAAACAATTAATTAGAAAAACAAATATTGATAATTCCACGATCTTTATTTGCTAAATCAAACTGACAAATCCTGTTTCGATCCTTGGATTCACAGGTGGTATTAGAGCCTCGTGCTCATTGATCTAAATCAATTGATCTATCAGTTTGAATATTTTAATTGGCTATTTATTTCATTAAATCATCAAAACCTTGTTATATCAATCATTATTCACTGTTCCATTGCTCGATTAATTTTGATTTGCATCAGAATCGCTTTTGATTCATGGATTTGTGTTATTGTTCAATTTTGCAAGGCTATTCGAACAAGTTTGAACAAAACTCATCATCATATGAAATCTTAATTTCAAATTTACTGAGAATATATTGAGCGATTTGACTAAGTTTGACCACAACTTCTTATTTAATTAAGAGTGTGTTATTAATTAGTTCATTCACAATAGAAGTCATTAATTCCAAGGAATTTTTATCTTAGTTGATTTGATACCAATATTATCAGTGATTTGTTATTGCTGTGTTAGTGTGTTTGCATTGTTTTTACACATTCATAGGATATTAGATCAACTGATAATTTTGATAATTAACACAGACAATCAATATGACGAATTATGTGGTTAGAGCTTATCAACCTCCAATGTTGGAGAACAAATCTGATTTCAAAACATGGAAAATCATATTCAGGAACCACGTCAACTATACAGATTCTGATTTAAGGGGGTCAATTACTAATGGTCCTTACATTCCACCTGCTTTAGGACCTGATTATAATGACAACAATCAGCCTATAAGTTTGAAAAATCTGTCTCCTGATGATGCCAAGAAAGTCAAAGTCAACATCAAGGCATATAGTATGCTTATGGCTTTACCTGAAGACCTCTTGATCAGGTGTGAAGCATACAAAATAGAAAATTCATTATGGAAAATTCTTTACACTTTGTGTGAAGGTAGTGATGAGATCAGAAGCATCAGGAAGGATACTCTTCGTTCACAGTATGAAACTTTTCATCATATTATGGGCGAATCAGTTCCTCAACAACTCCATAGATTTATGCAACTTGTTACTGAGATGAATATTCTTGAGTTGAAGTACAGTAATGAGGAACTAAACAAAAAGATGCTACATACCTTGCCTGAAAGTTGGACTTAAACTGTGTCTATGTTCAAAAATACCATTGATCTAAAGGCAATTAGACTAGATACTTTGGTAGCCAAGGTAGAAGCATTGGAGTTGGATGAGAAAACAAGGAACAAGAGTGTAAAAGCATCAATAGCACCATACCAATTCAAAGAAACAAAGGGTGCTGGAAGTACTTTTATTTCCAATGGTGATGAAGGAAGCTCTTGTGTTAAGAGTGATGATGAAGAAGAAGTTGGTTTCTATGCAGCAAAGTATTCTAAATCTAACTTTCAAAGCAGTTCTAACAACAAGAAGAAAGGGAAATCTAATGATTCTAAAGTTCAGCAGCAAAGGGATCATCACCCAGCAAAAGCAACACCAAATCTAAACCAATCACTATGGTTCTAGAATCGTAAGAACAGAAAGCAGCATTTGCAACATTCAATTCAAGCTTTCAAGCTTACCTTGGTTCTGACTCCTACTCACATCTGCCAACAAGACCTGGAAGAACATCATCCTGATGAAGTGGAAGAGATGGATCTACAATGGCAAATGGCCATGATTGCTTACAGGGCCAAGATGCATATGAGAAGAAACAAGGGACTATCTATTGCTGGAAGAACAATAAAAATGGTGTTGATAAATCAATGGTGAGGTGTTACAAATGTAATTTGTATGGTCACTTCTCAAGGGAATGCAACAACAATCAGCAGTCAGCAACAGACACAAGACATGCACATCAAAGAAGCTTCAAGCAACCTCAGCTTACAAACCCATCCCCACCAGCCATAAGTTCTGCAACAGGTACCAGTAATTCTGAAAAAACTGGTTAGATTATTTTGTAGGATGGTACTTATGACTGGAGCATGTATGAGAAGGAAGTCCAGGAGGAGAATCAAGCACTGATGGCAAACTTGGAGAACAAAATTCCACCCATGGCAATAGAGGTAAGGGATAGATTATGTTCACCTGTTTGTGTTCACCTGTTTGTGTTGAAGAGGTCGAAAGATACAAAGTCCATGCTCAACAATTGGCTGATAAAGTCAAAGAAACATTGATTTTGAATGAATCTCATTTAAGTGAACATAAACTATCAGGTCAAAATCATTTCCTTACAAAAGGATTTGGATAAACTTGTATCTGAAAATTATAATTTGAAAGTACAAGTTGAGCATTTGACCACCTCTTTAACAAAATCAATGTCTGATCATGCATCTACTGAAGTGAAACTTTAGAAGTTCCAGTTATCATCATAGCAATATAAGAAACTGTTAAATTCTCATATTGAATCAAAGAACAGGTATGGGTTGGGATTTAATGTTGTTGCACCACCAGTGAATAATAACTACACCACCCTACCTGAGTCCATGACCAATACTCTGTCAAATGATTTTGTATGTAGCACCAAAACTAAATCAAAAGTTGAAAAAATGAAGTGGTAAATGGTGAAGATACTGAAATCAGTGAAACTGATTCATCTGAACCAGAATTTTCAAAACAAAATGAATCAAAATTTGACTTTGATGACTATGATGATTTGGATGAGGTTCATGAGCGTAATCAACAAGATTGTGCTGGTTTGGGTAAGGCTAAAAATGTGGTAATTGAACCTATAATTCCCAAAGTCCTTGAGGAGATCAATGTCATGACCTGCCTAAAATCAAGTCGTGTATCTCGGATTTCGGAAGTTTCCGGAAACATACGGAGCCATATAGGGCTGTCCGGAAGTCCCTTGAATAGCCTAAAACGTGCTAGACTTCAAAGGGCATAAAGGGGTAACGAAAATAGCCTTGAAACATCAAGAATGACCAAGATATTTGCTGCCAAAGAATAATCTAGAACAACCTTGTAAGAGCTTGATATTTTCATAAGAAAATATCTAGATATTACCATGTAAATATATAAGATATTTAGTTGATTAGAAAACTCTAGATCATGAATGATCTAGACATGTGAAGTAGTATAAATAGGAGATGGAAGGCATATTTGTAGGCACCCAAAATCATACAAGTCTAGTGTAAAGCACTTGTAAAGCACACTTGTAAACTCTTGTAAGCAATACAAAGTCATTTGTTTTACGAGCTTGCAAACGCTTCCGCATCGTAACTTGAATTGTTACTTTGTTTGGGTCATAAAGGCTGAACTTAGAAGGATTCTAAGTGCCGCACGAGAGTCGAATAAATCACTCCGTGACAAGTGGTATCAGAGCCAGGTCGGTTCATTTTGGATGGCTACCGAAACTAGCAAAAATGCAGCTGTTGAAGATAAACGAGGCCGAGATGAATCCCAAAAGGGATCAAAGAAGGAATGAGGTATGTCCAAGGATCGTACTAAGTTATGAAAAGAGATGGATGATCTATCTAATGACATGCATCGCAGCCTACTTGGCATGGAAGCCAAAATAAACGATTGCAACAAAGCCATGATCACAACAGGAGGGAACGTTGTGAACCTGACACCGAGAGTTGAAATTCCTAAACCATCACCGTTTATGGGCAAACGAGAAGCTCGAGCGGTTGATGACTTTATCTGGGAAATGGAGCAGTACCTAGGAGGGGTACAAGTCTTCGATGACGCCACCAAAATAAAGACAACAACGATGTATTTGAAAGATACAGCAGCGCTGTGGTGGAGACGTCAAAGCATGGATATCGAACGAGGTACGTGTACAATCAAAACTTGGGCTGAATTTGTTCAAGAACTCAAACGACAATTTTATCCGGTAAATGCTGAACACGAAGCGAGAAGTCGACTTCGTAAGCTCAAACAAACCGGGACCATCAAGGACTATGTCAACGAGTTTACAACACTTGTCCTTGAGATCCAGACTTATCGGATAAAGACTCCCTCTTCTACTTCCTCGATGGTCTGTAATCATGGGCCAAGATAGAACTAGAGCGAAGAAATGTTCAAGATCTTGCTTCAGCAATTGCAATAGCTGAAGCTTGATCAACATTAAAGAAAAACGACCATATAGGCCCATGAATGAGGAATGTGATGAGGAGAAAGGTGGGGGAGTTAAGCCCAATTATGATCGGAGGGTGGAACCAAGGAAACCACCACGATGCGACAACGAAAAGCGTACTCCAAAATCTTGCTTCATATGCGATGGACCGCATAATGCTCGGGATTGCCCGAAGAAACAAAGTTTGCAAGCCATGGTGGTTAGGAATGATGATGCATCCTACAAGACAAGGAGGTTCGTCTCGGGGCAATGCAAACAAGTTCTAAACGCGTTAACGGCACATGAAGGGAAGCCGTTAAAGTTGGCTGAGTCACGCCCCACAGAGAGACAGGGCAACATCACAAACATGGAGACAAAAGGACTTTGGTTTGTGAACATAGAAGTGAATGGACGACTTGCAAAGGCACTGGTCGATACCGGAGCAAGTCATAACTTTATCACACGTGAAGAGGCCAAAAGACTTGGTTTAAGAATCTCCACACGTGATGGATTTCTTAAAAACGCCAATGGTGACACAAAACCGATCGAGGGAATGTCATGGGCTGTCAGGACTAAGATCGGGACATGGCAAGGTAAACTCGATTTCTCGATAGCACCATTGGGCGACTACAAGATCGTACTCGGGATGGACTTTTTTAGAAAAGCAAAAGGAGTTCCAGCAACTTTTTTGAACACCTTGTACATCATCAAGGGTGATCAAGTGCACACTGGGTTGCTGGAGTCAAGCACCAGCCAAAAAGGGAAAATGCTATCTGTCTTGCGACTCGCAAGAAAATGCCGAGGGAAACCCAAGAAACACGACGAGGATGTCATGGGTTTAGGTGGGGGAGAATGTCACGACCTACCTAAAATCAAGTCGTGTATCTCGGATCCAGAAGTTTCCGGAAACATACGGAGGCATATAGGGCTGTCCGGAAGTCCCTTGAACAGCCTAAAACGTGCTAGACTTTGAAAGGGCATAAAGGGGCAACGAAAATAGCCTTGAAACATCAAGAATGACCAAGATATTTTCTGCCAAAGAATAATCTAGAACAACCTTGTAAGAGCTTGATATTTTCATAAGAAAATATCTAGATATTACCATGTAAATATATAAGATATTTAGTTGATTAGAAAACTCTAGATCATGAATGATCTAGACATGTGAAGTAGTATAAATAGGAGATGGAAGGCATATTTGTAGGCACCCAAAATCCATACAAGTCTAGTGTAAAGCACTTGTAAAGCACACTTGTAAACTCTTGTAAGCAATACAAAGTCATTTGTTTTACGAGCTTGCAAACGCTTCCGCATCGTAACTTGAATTGTTACTTTGTTTGGGTCATAAAGGCTGAACTTAGAAGGATTCTAAGTGCCGCACGAGAGTCGAATAAATCACTCCATGACAAGTGGTATCAGAGCCAGGTCGGTTCATTTTGGATGGCTACCGAAACTAGCAAAAATGCAGCTGTTGAAGATAATCGAGGCCGAGATGAATCCCAAAAGGGATCAAAGAAGGAATGATGTATGTCCAAGGATCGTACCTTGGAAAAACGAGTTAATGACCTGGAGGCAGGCCTTGTCGAAATAGGATCTCAGGTCGACAGTTGTCTCCAACGATTGGACGTATTAGAAGAAGACTTTAATGAGCTCCGAGAAGGACACAAGGCTGCTATGGAATTACTTCGAGATGAAGTAAAACTGATAATCAAAGATACAATTGGAGACGCTACGACTAAGTTATGAAAAGAGATGGATGATCTATCTAATGACATGCATCGCAGCCTACTTGGCATGGAAGCCAAAATAAACGATTGCAACAAAGCATGATCACAACAGGAGGGAACGTTGTGAACCTGACACCGAGAGTTGAAATTCCTAAACCATCACCGTTTATGGGCAAACGAGAAGCTCGAGCGGTTGATGACTTTATCTGGGAAATGGAGCAGTACCTAGGAGGGGTACAAGTCTTCGATGACGCCACCAAAATAAAGACAACAACGATGTATTTGAAAGATACAGCAGCGCTGTGGTGGAGACGTCAAAGCATGGATATCGAACGAGGTACGTGTACAATCAAAACTTGGGCTGAATTTGTTCAAGAACTCAAATGACAATTTTATCCGGTAAATGCTGAACACGAAGCGAGAAGTCGACTTCGTAAGCTCAAACAAACCGGAACCATCAAGGACTATGTCAAAGAGTTTACAACACTTGTCCTTGAGATCCCAGACTTATCGGATAAAGACTCCCTCTTCTACTTCCTCGATGGTCTGTAATCATGGGCCAAGATAGAACTAGAGCGAAGAAATGTTCAAGATCTTGCTTCAGTAATTGCAATAGCTGAAGCTTGATCAACATTAAAGAAAAACGACCATATAGGCCCATGAATGAGGAATGTGATGAGGAGAAAGGTGGGGGAGTTAAGCCCAATTATGATCGGAGGGTGGAACCAAGGAAACCACCACGATGCGACAACGAAAAGCGTACTCCAAAATCTTGCTTCATATGCGATGGACCGCATAATGCTCGGGATTGCCCGAAGAAACAAAGTTTGCAAGCCATGGTGGTTAGGAATGATGATGCATCCTACGAAGACAAGGAGGTTCGTCTCGGGGCAATGCAAACAAGTTCTAAACGCGTTAACGGCACATGAAGGGAAGCCGTTAAAGTTGGCTGAGTCACGCCCCACAGAGAGACAGGGCAACATCACAAACATGGAGACAAAAGGACTTCGGTTTGTGAACATAGAAGTGAATGGACGACTTGCAAAGGCACTGGTCGATACCGGAGCAAGTCATAACTTTATCACACGTGAAGAAGCCAAAAGACTTGGTTTAAGAATCTCCACACGTGATGGATTTCTTAAAAACGCCAATGGTGACACAAAACCGATCGAGGGAATGTCATGGGCTGTCAGGACTAAGATCGAGACATGGCAAGGTAAACTCGATTTCTCGATAGCACCATTGGGCGACTACAAGATCGTGCTCAGGATGGACTTTTTTAGAAAAGCAAAAGGAGTTCCAGCAACTTTTTTGAACACCTTGTACATCATCAAGGGTGATCAAGTGCACACTGCGTTGCTGGAGTCAAGCACCAGCCAAAAAGGGAAAATGCTATCTGTCTTGCGACTCGCAAGAACATGCCGAGGGAAACCCAAGAAACACGACGAGGATGTCATGGGTTTAGGTGGGGGAGAATGTCACGACCTACCTAAAATCAAGTCGTGTATCTCGGATTCCAGAAGTTTCCGGAAACATACGGAGGCATATAGGGCTGTCCGGAAGTCCCTTGAACAGCCTAAAACGTGCTAGACTTTGAAAGGGCATAAAGGGGCAACGAAAATAGCCTTGAAACATCAAGAATGACCAAGATATTTACTGCCAAAGAATAATCTAGAACAACCTTGTAAGAGCTTGATATTTTCATAAGAAAATATCTAGATATTACCATGTAAATATCTAAGATATTTAGTTGATTAGAAAACTCTAGATCATGAATGATCTAAACATGTGAAGTAGTATAAATAGGAGATGGAAGGCACATTTGTAGGCACCCAAAATCCATACAAGTCTAGTGTAAAGCACTTGTAAAGCACACTTGTAAACTACCTTGTAAGCGTCATTTGTATTACGAGCTTGCAAACGCTTCCGCATCGTTTGGGTCACAAAGGCTGAACTTAGAAGGATTCTAAGTGCCGCACGAGAGTCGAATAAATCACTCCGTGACATCAAGCTACCTTATTCTCCCAAGCAAAGAAATTTGTTGAAGACCATCTAAACAGGAAATGGTCAGCTAAATGAAGGAATTTAGGAGCTAAACAAAAAGCACAAAAGTCAGTCAGCAAAAAGAACTACAGAGGAAGAAGAGAAAAACACTTCAGTAGAACACCCGCGGAAGAAGAAGACTAGTTTCACACATCCGTAGAAAAGCAAAGGAAAAATGTTGTTCCAAAGGCAACATCCATAGAAGATCTACGGAAGAAGCAACCATTTGAATCAAAACAGTCATTCGTAGAAGATCTACGGAAGAAGAAATCATCTGCTGAATCACAAACTATCAAGAAATTCAAGAAACAACAAAGAGTTGTGAATCCTTAGCAACTAGAAGAAGATCCTTCAGCTGTAAAGATTGAAAGATAATTGAAAAAAGAAGCAGAAGAAGACAGTGGAGTCTGAGAGTGAAGCTGAAGACAAATACTACAAGTGGTGTGACATGTATAACCACAACACAGCTGACTGTTACTTCAGCAGTTACTGCTCCATATGCAACATGAAAAATCACATAACAGTTGATTGTTACTTTAACAAGCACTATGCTATTTTCAATAAGAAGAACCATTCTACTCAAGAATGCTACTTCAACAAAAAGAACAAAACTAAAGTACCAAAGAAGCAACAATCTGAGAATGCTGAATCAGACTCATAATCTAAGAATGAAGAATCAAAGGTGCAAAAACAAAAGAAGCAGCAACCAAAACAAAAGGTGCCAAAGGTAAAGAAGCCAACATCTGCTGCTAATCAAGCAAAGAAGAAGAAGGACAAGCAACATCCTAAAAGCAAGACACCCATAAGAAGGTAGTGTTGCAGGAAGATGAAGCTTTCTTTGATCACTTTAAAAAGGGTAATCATGTACCTCAATCAAAGACAAAAGATGCTGAAACTTTTTCTCACAAAGTGTCATCTTCAAGTTTGAAGAAAAAGGTAATCAAAGAAGAAGTGACAAAGGAAGTGACCGTGAAACAAGATCAAAGTGCTTCAATTTCATCTTCAACAAAATCATCCTCACCCCAAACAGAACATAATGAATCAATTGAGTGTAAAAACAATCTTGAGACATCTATGCTCATTCATGATAGAGTAACAATTCTAGATAACAATGGCAAGCCCAAGACCATTAACGCTTGGGCTCCACTTTTTAATTGATTTCATTATTTTGCAGGAACATCCATAGAGGACTGACAACAAGTGGTATGTTGACAGTGGTTATTCCAGGCATATGATAGGAAACTATTCTCTCCTCCATGATTTCAAACATAAAAATGCTTCATATGTAGCATTTGGTGGGGATAAGAAGGGAGGTAAAATTATTAGTGAAGGAATGGTAACATATGGTATACTCAAATTTAAGAAAGTAAATTTTTGTGAAAACTTACAATACAACTTACTCAGTGTATCTCAAATTTGTGATCAAAATTATAACACTTTATTTGATAACACTTTCTATTACATCCTTAAGCCAGGTGTTCAAATTTAAGCAGATTGGATCCTTCTTAAAGCACTAAGAAAAGGAAACACATATGTTTTTGATATGAACAACACCTTTATGACAAGCAATGAAACCTGCCTGTGTTCTAAGTCATCAAAAGATGAAGCTCAACTCTGACATAGAAGAATGGTTCATTCAAACATGAAGAACATGAATAAGTTGTTCAAACATGACTTAGTCATTCTCCTTCCAAAGAAATAATTTTACTGTTGTAATCATTATTTATCATGTTATGAAGGAAAACAACATAGGGTGTCACACAAGTCCAAAACAATCAACACAAACACATCACCACTCAAAATGCTTCACATGGATCTTTTTGGTCCAACCAATGTGTTGAGCATTGGTAAAAGGCAATATTGTTTGGTGATTGTTGATGATTTCAGTAGATTCATATGGGTCTTTTTCTTAAAACATAAAAGTGAAACATCAGAAACCCTAATGGAGTTTATCACTAAGATTGAAAATCAACTTGATTTAAAAATCAAGATCGTAAGAAGTGATAATAGATCTGAATTTGTTAATCATGTTTTAGATTCCTTTTGCAGGAACAAAGGCATAGCTAGACAATTCAGTGCACCAAGAACTCCATAACAAAATGGAGTTGCAGAAAGAAGAAATAGGACTCTAATCGAAGCAGCAAGTACAATGCAAGCTGATTCACAGTTGCCTATCACATTTTGGGCAGAAGCGGTGAACACAACATGCAATGTTCAGAACAAAACTTTAATTGTCAAAGAACATAATAAAAAACCTTATGAAATTTTGTTTAAAAGGAACCATTTATAGGTTATCTTAGAGCTTTTGGGTGTCATGTGTCTATTTTAAACACCAAAGATCAATTAGGAAAGTTTGATGAAAAAGCCTATGATGGTTTCTTTGTTGGTTACTCATCAACATCTAAATCATATAGAGTCTACATTCCTCATCATAAAATTATAGAGGAAACACCTAATGTATCTTTTGATGAATCCTTATTTCCAAAATCTGTAAAAGGATTATCTTGGTTGTTTGATATAGATGCATTAACAAACTCATTTAACACTGGTTATTTGAATGTTGCAGGTCCTACGGATACTTGTTATCCTTATGTACCTCTAAGTTTGAGTGAGGTGTCATTGACAGCTGATCCTCCAAGAATAACCTAAACACATACTTCAAATGTTGTTGATCTAGGCCCTTCATCTCAAACAAGCAATGACAATTCTAATGGAAATTGAAATTCAACATTAGCAGAAGTTAACAATGCTTCTGTAGAAGTTCTTTCTACATACGTAGATGTTCCTACTTCTGGAGATGATTTTTTTCCTTCATCTGGAGTTCCCAATCCATCAGAAAACATTTCAACAACATTCACATCTGCAGACCAACAAACTACAACATCCGTAGTTGTTCCTGTAACTGCTGCGGAAGTTATACCTACATCTACGGAAACACAAAATCATGACGATGGAATTCATGTAGCATCAAAACACCAAAATGATGAGGATTTCGACCACTTTGTTGATTCCCCATCTTAGCTGGATCCATCTCCATCAACCAACATCACCAACTTGGAATCATGTATTCTAGTTGAATCAATACCAACAACAAGAATTCATAAGTATCATCCAATACAAAACATTATTAGTGATCTTAATGAAAGAACTACAAAAAGTCAAGGGGGAGCTGCCAATATTTGTCTGTTATCCTATTTTCTTTCACAAGTAGTTCAAGCCAACATATCTGTAGCATTAAAAGACAACAGCTGGATTGAAGCAATGCAAGAAGAGCTTCAGCAGTTCAGAAAGCAGAAAGTTTGGAATCTAGTTGACCTTCCTGAGGGCCAATATCCAATTAGTACAAGATGGCTTTTCAAGAACAAACTAGATGACAGAGTTATCATCATCAGAAACAAAGCAGGGCTGATAGCACAAGGCTATACTCAAGAAGAAGGAATAGACTATAATGAAGTCTTTGCCCCAGTTGCAAGGATTGAAGCCATTAGAGTCTTTCTAGCCTAGGCTTCACATAAGAAGTTCACTGTTTAACAAATGGATGTAAAATGTGCATTCTTATATGGTAAAATTGATGAAGAGGTCTATGTTGCCCAACCACCAGGCTTTGAGGGTCCTGATTACCCATACAGAGTATACAAGCTTGACAAATCTTTGTATGGTCTTCATCAGGCACCATGAAAATAGTATGAAACATTGTCATCCTTCTTGCTCAAGCATGGTTACAATAGGGGAACCATTGATCAGACTCTCTTTCTCAAGCATGATCATCAAGACCGCTTGGTTGTCCAAGTTTATATGGATGATATCATCCTTGGGTCAACAAACAAAAGATTATGTTAAGACTTTGAATCTTTGATGAAATCTAAGTTTCAAATGAGTTCCCTAGGAGAATTAACATTCTTCCTTGGTTTGCAAGTTCATCAGAAACCAGATGGCATTTTCCTCAATCAGGTAAAGTATATGAATCAAATCTTGAAGAATTACAACCTTGTTGAGTCTTCTTCATGCAAAACACCAGCATCAACAATAGATAAGATTGTACCTGTTCCTAAAGGGAAGTTAGTTGATCAAAGATTATATAGATCTATGATAGGATCATTAATGTACTTAACTACCAGCAGACCTGAAATAATGTTTGCTGTGTGTGTTTGTGCTAGGTACCAGTCAGATCCAAAGGAGTCACATCTGAATGTAGTTAAAAGGATATTCAGATACCTTAAAGGGAAGCCAGCTCTTGGACTTTGGTATCCCAAAGAAGGAGACTTCAACCTCTACTCATATTCTGATAGTGACTTTGGAGGTTGTAACAACAACAAACACCACCAGCTGAATCTCCTGAACCATAAAATCAAGAACCCGATCCTCCTTCACCACCATCCTTTACCAACATACCAGATACACCACCTATCCATCCCATATCTCCACCAAGTGAACACACACAACCCTTTTCTCCTCTACTTTCCCAAACATCAATGAACTCCGCTGCAACAAAAGTGTTCACATTTGATGACATTCAACAATCACCATCACACCCAACACCACAACAAGAACCTCAACCTCTTCCACCAACTCTTGTGATAGACTTAACAGAATCATCTTCCAGTGAGCATACCCAACCTATCTCACCTGCCCAATCTCAATCATCTTTTCACATGGATGCCACATAACGTATATCACCCTTTAGCACTCAAACACCTTCACATCCAACAACACAACCAACTTCCTCACCCACAGCTACTAAACCAACATCACCTTCTGAAAGCCCAACATCCACTGAAATAGTCAATTTTGTTGACATCATTGCTTATGATGAGAATGATATGAGAGAAGAAGAAATAACTATGAGCAAAAGCTTTCTGGTTGTAAAATACAATAATATCATCATCAAACGTAACAAAAAATTGGAGAAGTTAAGGTAATTGAGAACGGAGATGAAAGAAAGAGATGAAAAAATTGCTTCTCTAGAAGAGATTAAAACAATCAAAGAAGGTGATATATTAAAGGAAGCAAAGAGAGAGGATGCTAAACACAATCAAAAAAGACAGAGCTAGAAAAGGTCTCATTCCAGTTCTTCTCAAGCTGTTGATGACTAAATTTTAAGGAGAATTGGATATAAAGACAAGGCTGAAGCATCAATTAAAACAATCGAAGGAAATCAGTACTCACTCCTTATCACTGAATGGGGATATGTGGAGAGAACAAAAGAGCTTATGCTACAAAGGAATGATCCTCACAAGAAAGCATCTAGCATAAGATTATTTAATCCAATGGAGATACAGCAGCTTCATCCAAGCTACACATCCTATCTGCATGATAAATACTTTCCAAAGATGAATAGCAAAGTAGATCAAGATGACTTATGCTTGTATGTGCACATCATTCAAGTGATAGACAAGCTGCATGCCAAAGCATACAAAAGAAGAAAATTTGAGGCTGGTCAGCTTATGAGATCTGAAATTCCCACTATTACTGAGCTCAGAATGTCAGAACAAGATGAGTTGGAAGTGGTTTCTCACAACAGTGTAGTGGCAACACTGACCACTAAAAAGGGCATACGTAGTTTGAATTACAAAACATTGAAGAAAATGGGCAAAATGAAGATTAAGTATCCATATCAAGATTAAAGGGAAGCTATTGGATACTTCAATACAAATATTTTGGCCAAAGTTCATGTTGGTCCTTCTAATCGATATAACAGTGCAATTGATGTGTAAACAAGGAATTCCCACTGAATCAACACCACAATATCAATAACATAATGAAGAATTTGAGAATCTAAGCAATAATAATCAATCAATGGCTCAAAAATAATGATAAATGAACTTCCAGCCGACACACACAGTTGCAACAAAGATATTTTAGTATTAGGGTTTTGCAAAAACTTCCTTACAAAGTTAAAAACATGACAATATATAAGCAATGCTAGATTCGCTGACAGTTTCGCTGGCTAGCGAAATTGTCTTGACCATCAACTAGATTCACCCGGCAGCGAACTACAGTTTCGACGGGTGACCTAGGACAGCCGACTACAAGCGAAACTGTAGTTTCGCCCATAGTTTCACTGGGTCATAGAAACTATAAAAATGCAAATTACAAGGAAACAAACTAACATCCAACCTATTACATACATAACAAAATAATCCTAACAACTATGGTGAGTCCAACCTATACTAGGTCATCAATACTCCCCCTAGGTTGGACCTCACCTTTGATATTCTTCTTCATCTCCCACTTCCACAACAGCTTCTTCTACCCTTGCACTGGCCTTTTCAAATTTTCTTGTCAGCTCTTGTACATCCATCCTTAATTCATCAGCTTGTAATACTTTCTCAGTAAACTCCCTGGTCTCAGCCCTCATACCACGAGCCTTGTTAGACACCTTCATGAATAGGCTGGCTTCAGTTCTTGTTTCAGCTCCAGCTCCAGCTTTGATGTGGTTCTCGCATAGCACCACCAAGTCTTCATCACAGAATGAGAACACTTCCATCGGGTCAAATAGTTTAATCTCTTCACCACCTTTCAATCTAATCATAGTTTCCCCAGTATTGTTGTCATAGAACCACTTCTCAAACTTTTGTAGTCTTTGGGGAAGTGGATTGGGCACTCTCACTCTATTAATTGCTTTGGCTGGCTTGAGCTTCAACACTATCTTCCCCTTTCCTATAGCCCAATCCAAATCCTTCTTATTTTCATGTATCCAAACGCTTCAAAATTATCATTTATCCCCATCTTAGTCTCCTTCTCCAATAGCATTGCTCTCTCACTCACATGAGCCTCTAGTGGGGGAATTTCAGATAGTCTCCTCAAATCCTATTTAGGTAAGGTCTTGAACGCCTTCCTTTTATGCATGTAAGAAATGTCCCCTCCTCTTCTTTTAATCATAAACATCTTAACTCATGGTTGTACTTCCAACTCACTATCTTCTTATCTGATTTCTTCCTACTTTGTTCACTTATGTTTTGAAACAATGGAGTCAGTTATTCTTGTTCTATCATTTTGACGAACCAATCTTCCTTACTAAGCTCGACTACATCTCCTTCATCAGAACCCCTTTGAGCCACATAAGTCATTGGGTGCTCATCTATTTCATAATACTCAGGTTCAGAATCATAATCAACCAATTGTTCTTCATACTCCTCTTCTTCCTCTATTAGATTCATCTCAGCTCCTTTCTTGCTTCCTTTAATTGCTCCTTCTCTGAATACCTCAGCCCCAGTCAAATCAATGTCTATGTTCAGCCCCAAATCTATAAACCCAGCCTCTACCCAAGGCTCACCTCCTACAGCACCTTCCACATCACTTCTCTTCTTAGCTTTAGTTTCGAAAACTTTATCAATTCCAACATCAAGGCCACCATCACCACTACCACTAACACCTGCTCCTGCTCCACTGGCATCTCCTCCAATCCCTGTTGAACTCCCCACCTTCAAAAATGAATACTTGGATGTATCTGTAAGATCATCTAGCTCTACTTGAGATAGCTGGTTGGGCAGGCCAGCATTAGCTTTAAGCTCATTTACCTCTTTTAGTAATCTCTTAAACAATTCTTGTTGATCTACCATCATTCTCTTCCTGCTCTCTAGTTCTTTATCCTTCACCTTTTCTCTCAGTTCCTGATTCAACAGCTTTATTTTTATCATCCCAATTCATTGGCCAAAGATGTATTCAGATTTCGAGTAACATCTTGATCTAATTCAGGTCTGGGATCCTTTCTTTCTTCAAAAACTGGCTGCTTATGCTTAGATCTCCTTTCAGTTACATGAACTGTTCTCCTTGATCAGATTTATTTTTCATTCTCCTCTCCTTTTGAATTTTCAACTCCTCCTCCACTTCATCAATCTCAGCTTCTAAGTCATACTCCTTCTGCTTCGCTTACCTTTTTCACTTCTTTATGGCCTAAGCTTGCTTTTTTGGTTATCTTCTACATTTTTGTTCTCATTTTCAGAGTACATACTCTCCAAAAGACACTTTATCTTCCCACTAAAGTCATGTCTCACAGCTGAGCAATCTGCAAATATTCTAGTGTTCATTTGCACCAGTCTTTTAATTTCTCCATGTCTAGGCAGATCTGGCTTTGAATCATTAATGAGCATCTGTACAAATCTGGGATATAGTTTTTTACACCATTATATTCTCAGCCATGCAATCAAAAATCAACTTTGCAATATTGGCTTTCTGTCCCCGGCAAAATACAAACATAGCTTTTGCCCAGTGCTTATTTAGACCGTTTGACCCTCCTTTCCTATGATCTAGGCACATAATAAATACGTGGGCGATGTATCTCCATTCCTTAGATAGGAATGACTTCTTGATTTCTTTCTTTAAGCCAAAAGATGGTCCTTCATACCCAATGCTTCTAAAGGCATTTAGTACATCTGCATCAGACATTATCAGCTCTTAACCACAATCTTCCTCTAACTTTAATCCCCTTGCCACAGTCTTAATAGTAATAACAAAGTCATGCTCAAGGACTCTAGCAGTAATCCGATGTGGATTTGTGCCAAGGTCATACTCTTCCGTTTTCCAAAAGTCTCTTATGTGGAGATCATAGATCGTAGGCATATGAGAAACAACATAACTGATTGGGGACTGCTTCGACCACTTAATGCAATCTCTGAATCCAATGGTCTTAGGGTTATCATCCAATAGTGCAACAATGTTTGTCTTCTCATCGAACATCAGATTTGCCATCTTTACTGAAAATTAAATGAAAGTAAGTTAGTTAAAAATAAAAAAAAGGATAATAAATGAAAAAGACAAAATTCAAGAAAATTCAGAAAAAAAAAATTCAACAGTTTCGCAGGTCAGCAAAACTGTAGTTTCGCTGACAAGCGAAGCTGTAAAAGGCACAGGTTTAGTTTCGATGTGATTTGAACTTTTAGTTTCGTCCAAGCAAAATTATAGATTTGTTGTGACACATGCATAAACTCATGTGTCTAAGCAATTTTATAATTTCGCTGAGGGCGAAATTGTTGTTCTTACAACAGCGAAGATGTATGTCCGCTAAAACCCTAACAAAACTTTTGTGCCTGAACGAATCTATAGTTTTGCTGAAATTGTCCAGGCAAAACTATCATGTACACGCGGTCAGCATAACGAGATAGTTTCGCTCGGGACATTGAACTTTCGTTCAGATTCACTGGTTGGTTTCGCAGTTTCGTTGAACGAGTCAGCGAACCTCCCGATCCAGCGAATCAATCAAGAACCATTGTCAAGTGTATAAAACCTCAATCAATGCTTAAGAGCAGGTTTGAAACACCCACCTAAGCACTTGGAACCAAACAATCGCTACGGAAATCGATTTTGAAGAGTGCGGGTATAAAATCATAGAGAAACTAGGGTTTATGTTCACTACAGAATATGTGAAACAATTTTCACTCTGTGCAATATATAGGACTTAGTATCGCTGGCAGCGAAACTATAGTTTTGCTCGGCATCACAAAAGAAGTCATGTATCCCAGTGAATAGCGAGTTTGTCGGCGAATCTATAGATTCGCTAAACGAAACAGCCAGCGAAAATTAGTTTCGCTGGAACCTCACATTTTGTAAATTTTTTGAAAAATAAATTCTTATATTTTCAAAAATTTTCATGAAAAACATTCTTCACCCCATAATATCAACACGAACAAAATAAAGAATAACAGAAGATTAAAATTAATATAAAAAAATGACATAAAGCACAAGGTAAAAGAAAAAGGCAAGAATAAAAGGATATAGACACTTCTTTTTCAAGAAGTTGATCCAGAGAGTCTAAGATTGGCTAGATTACTAATATGTTTGTCCTTTTAAGCCCATGCCTTATTCTTTTCAACGTGTAATCTGCAGCTATCTTTATCATGTTTTGGTTTATTTTCAGAGACTCTGATGATTTGGTTCCCACAGACATTCGGCAAAGTACTTATCCTGTCCTCATGGTTTATTGAGGAATACGATTAACTCTGCTTGAGATTCTTTTGAGTTTTCAACAATGATTCTTAATTTCAAGAATCATTGTGCTTTTATTTGGGAACAGGTGATGAGAGCTCCAGGTCTATACTTACGTATAACAGAGGAGATGACCATCTTAACTTGCTGATGAGAGATTCAGGTCTATACTTACGTATAACAGAAAAGATTATCAGAACATGCTGATGAGAGCTCCAGGTCTTTACTCACGTATAACAGAGGAGATCATCACTCCAGGTCAATGTTCACACATAGCAGAGGAGATAAGCACGAGATATATCTCTGAAGAGCTAACGAGAAGCATCAATTCAGAGACATGGTGATGGGGAGAAATTGAAACAATCAAAGCAGAGATTTGAAACTCTCAACCCATTTTTGACAGGTCTTGTAACTTTGTGCAGGCTGAATTATTAGGAGGATAATCCTTATCACTGAGTTCTTAAACTTTAATTAAGCTACACGATCACTGTTTACTTTTTTTTCAGGCTGAGCCTACCAGGCATATCCCAACATAAGGTTATTGACCTCCTTCAAACTTCTTTTTCTTGAAGTCCCTAAAAAGACAAAATTGAAAAACCTAAGAATTTAATCTTTATTCTCCCCTGATTTTTCTTTTTAGCAGCCATGCAATAGAAATGTATATATGTATATATATATATATATATATATATATATATATATATATTTAAATTTGTAAAAGATCAAAGATGTGAAGACATATGGGACTCAGAAGTTTATTAGTAAAAGTTTTTATGTATATAAAAAAAAGGAACAAAACGGAGTTATTTATAGATATTTAAACACCTTGTTAAGAAACGAGGTTTTAGAAAAGATATTAAACCCAACATTGAGATCAATTCATAAAAACGAGGTTTATCAAATGTTTTTATGAAAAGATCTGCTCTTTGATTTTTTGTGTCAATTGGAATAATATCTATAAAACCCTTTTACTGAGCATCCCGTATGACATGAATTCTTGTTTCAATGTCCTTGGTGCGAGTATGATGAATTGGATTTTTGACAATTCCAATAGCAGCTTCATTATCACAGAAAAGTGATGTATGAAGGAAATTGATTCCGTAATCCATCATCTGATGTTCTATCCAAAGCACTTGGCAGCAGCAACTGGATGCAGCAACATATTCAGCCTCTCCTGTAGATAGAGATACTGTTGTTTACTTCTTCTTTGCCATTAAACAAGACAATCTTCGAGATATTGACATCCGCCAGTGACAGATTTCTTGTTGATCCTGCAACCACCATGATCACTGTCAGAATACACATGTAAATCAAAGTTCCCTCCTTTTGGGTACCAAAGACCCAACCGAGAGGAACCCTTTCAGTAACAAAAGATGCGTTTAACAGCTTTTCATGTGATTCTTTTGGGTTGACTTGAAAACGGTCACAGTAGCACACTGCGAATGTAATATCAGGACGGCTAGCCGTAAGATTCATGAGAGATCCGATCATAAAATGATAGCGATGAGCATCAATAGATTTCCCATTATCATCTGGAGTTAAACAGGTTTGAGCAGTGAATGGAGTGAGTTTTGGGGAAGAATCATCCATCTTGAACATTTTGAAAATCTCCTGAACGTACTTCTCTTGGTGAATTAGAATACCAGCAGGCTTTTGTTCAACCTGCAACCCCAAGAAAAACAACAGCTCCCCCATCATGCTTATTTCAAAGCGATCCTTCATTACTTCTTCAAACTCTCTGCATAGTTTCTCATTCGTTGACCCGAAAATGATGTCATCAACATACACTTGAACAATCAGCATTTCACCTTCACCTTCCTTCTTGAATAGAGTCATGTCTATAGTTCCACGAGAAAAACCCTTGCTGAGCAGATATTGTGTAAAAGTTTCATACCAGATGCGAGGTGCTTGATGTAATCCATATAAGGATTTATCAAGTTTATATACTTTGTTAGGAAAATATGGATCCTTGAAACCTGGAGGTTGACAAACATAAATCTCCGCATCAATGTTCCCGTTGAGAAATGCACACTTCATATCCATCTAAAAAACTTTAAAGTTTTTATGAGCCGCGTGTGGAAGAAAGATTCTGATGGTTTCAATGCGAGGAACTGGAGCAAACACTTTAGTATAGTCAATGCCCTCCTCCTGAGCAAAACCCTGAACAACTAACCTGGATTTGTTTCTTATTATAACTCCTTGATCATCTGGTTTGTTCCGGTATACCCATTTAGTACCAATGGGGAACTTGTTTGGAGGAAGATCAACTAATTACCAAACTTTCAGTTTCCTGAACTGCTGAAGCTCCATCTGCATTAATTCAACCCAACTTGGGTCTAGAAGTGATACTGAGATATTTTTGGGAATGATTTGAGACAAGAAACATGCATAGAGACATTCATTTATCAAACCAGGTTGACTCCGTGTCCTCACTCCATCTGTAATAGTACCAATGAGGTAATCATGTGGATGGTCTTTTAAGGTTTTGAAGTTGGTGTTAAGGGTTAATGAATTGGAATAAGATGAAGAAGTGGTTTGTGATGGTTGTTAAGGAGAAGTGTGTTAGGATAGATGAATCGGTTGTGGTGGAGGTGTAGGTGGAACATCAAGTGGAGCTTAAGGTGGAGGGTCAATTGGTGGTTGTGGATGAGGTTTGGGTGGAAGAGGTTTGGTTGGAGGAATGATTTGCGCATCAGTTTGAGGAACAATATCATCATCAAAAACTAGAATGTTGAAAGATTTGAAGATAGTATTTGAGTCATAAAACCATGCTGGGTCTGACCCCATGTGTGGAGAATTAGACTCCTGCCAATTAACATAAAATGATTCCTGCACAATTTGTGTTCTTTTGTTATAGACCCTATATGCCTTTTATGAGGAAGAATAGCCAACGAAGAAACGTTCATCAAAAACTGCACCAAACTTGACTTCTGAGCTTGAGTGATTAGTAAAGTACCTGAGAAACCAAATGAGCGAAAGAAGTTAATCAAGGGTTTTCATTTATGAAGAAGCTCATAAGGAGTCTTCATTTTGTCTTTCATAATGAGAACCCTGTTAAGTACATAGGAAGCAAATTGACAGCTTCTACCCAGAAAATAATTGGAAGCTTTGACTCAATCAGCATAGTTCTTGCTGCTACAATAAGGGTTCGATTAATCCTTTCAGCAAGACCATTTTATTGAGGTATCCTGGCAGTACTAAACTGTCTGAGAATCCCTTTGCTTGCACAGAAGGAGTCAAAGATATGGTTCCTGAATTCAGTACCATTATCACTTCGGATGGCCATTACATTCCTTTTGTTGACGGTTTCAATTGAGAGGATCAGCTTCTAAAGCTCTTCTGTAGTATCTCCTTTGTTTGCTAGAAATCTTACCCAAGAGTATCTTGATTAATCATCTGTAGCAACCAAACAATAAGATTTTTTAGCAATAGATTTAACACTAATAGGACCAAATAAATCAGTATGTAACAATTCAAGGGTTTTGAAATTGTGTTTTCAAGCTCAAGCTTGTGTGGCTTTTTGTGATGTTTTCCTTGAGCACACGCCATGCATTTTTCTACCACTAAAAATCCTTAAGTGGTAGCCCCTCACAAGATTGTTTTTAACCAATTTATTTATATATTTGAAATTAACATGTTCTAATCGTCTATGCCACAGAAAGGATTCAGAAGATGAAGCTTTGGACAGGAGACATGTCACAGTGGAGGTAGATTCTTGTGATCCCATATCCAGAAGATAAGTATCATTCTTTCTTGGAGCACGCATGATCATTAAATCTTCTGGAATAATAAACTTTGGTTTGAGAAACAGGCATTCATTTGACATAAACAGCACTGGTATATCTTTATCATAGATTTGTGATACACTTAACAGATTGAATGCCAATTTTGGAACATTGTTCACTTTCTCTAGAGTCAAGGAACCATTTGAGACTTCTCCTTGACCAATCATCTTTCCACCTTTCTTGTCTCCAGCAAAAGCAACATATCCTCCATTTATTATGCAATAATTTGTGAGTAGGTCCTTCAACCAGGTCATATGCCTTGAACATCCACTATCAATGTGCCAGAAGCTATGACAGCTCTTCTGGAATGTTCCTGGCATATAAACAAAAAAAATTGTTATGATTTGGAAATTGGGACCCAAGTCTTGCCTGATTTATGTCTCGAAACAAAGGATTTTTTACAAAAAAAATTATTTACGAAATGATTTAATCTACTTCCTAAAGAACTCTTATTTACATTTCTACTAACAAATACAGGGCAGGTTTTAATAACATGATCATCCTTCCCACATCTAAAACACTGGGACTTTAAACCTTTCTTATTACATTTTGAAACAGACGCTTGATCAGTTAATATTTCTTCCCCACATTCAGACATGTGTGAATCAGAATTGCTACAAGAGTCATATGATTCTTTTAATATTTCCTTTGTGACCTTAATTTTAGTAGATTTTGATTCATTTACATTAATGTTTCTAACGTTTGAGAAAGTTGTTTATGTCTCTTTAGCTTTAGAGATCCGAATTGGTGTAAAAACTAGGATAGGATGAGAAAGAAACTTTTCAAAACAACTTGAGTTAGTATGTCTATCTGAAGCTTTACTTAAACAACCATCATTTCTATTAACATGAGCATTTGAAACATCATGATTTGATTCATAGACATCTGAAGACAAACAAGCTAGGTTAGAACTAGAACTACATATGCTATTGTCTATAATAGACGTTTGGGAAACAAATCTACTTAAAGTATTGTCTATTGAAGACTTTTTGGAATCTGAAATGTTAAGACTAGAGCTGCCCAGACCACTACTTGCACCATAATCATGTTCCTCCTGAATCTTCTTATGATTCACTCCTTCTAAACCTGCATACAAACTGTTAGTATCTTTCTGAATTAATTCATTAGTTGGATGAGGTATAGGCATAGGAGAATAACAATAAGTACTTGGAGGAGGATAAACATGAGTGGTTTCTTCGCTTCCCAAACCAGTCTTAATTCTAGTCCCCCGTTGTCTCTTGCAAAGCTCCTCATGTTTCATCCCAGAAATTGTCCGTTTTTCAAGTTTAGTTTTTAATTTGTTTGTTTCAAATTCAACAAGTGCTACATATTCAGTTGAAGCATTTATTTCAATGTTTCTTTCTAAAAGATTTCTTTTTAAATGCTCATTTTCTTTTAAAGCTTCATTTGAATTGACAAAAAATGTAGACTTATTTGTTTTAAGTTCCTTATTTATTTGTTTTAATTCTTTTTCATTTTCTAATAATAGTCTGTTAGCTTTATATACCCCAAATAAATGGATTTTGCATAGAGGAGAACACATGTCTTGAATTACCTCATAAGGGAGACCTATAATTACCTTTTTAGTAGCCAGGGCCTTTTCACACTGACAAACCAAAGTGTTCTTCCTGCATTCTTCTTCCTCTGCTGCTTTCTTCCTAATCTCCTCAGTTTCACTTTCCTCCTTCTTTTCTTCTTTACAGACATCCTTCTTCCCTTCACTTACTTCACGAACTGTCACTTTCTCTTCAGCATTCTCACAATCAACTTTTTCTTCTTTAACTTTCCCAGTCTTCACCTTTTCAACTTGAACTTATTGCTCACCACTTTCACCAATAGCTTCTTCTTGAATCTCACTCTTGAACTCCCTGAAAGGATCAAAGTCCTCAATAGAATCCATATCACTATTCACCTAGCGCATGATTGATTTCTTCTTCAGTTTCCTTAATCTTAGCACTCTAATCAAAGTTTGAAATGAGTGTTGTTTCCTTGTTGGGCTTAGCTTCTTCCTTGTGTGTGATCGGGATAACTTTAGAAGTTCCAGAAGTTCCTAGTTTAGTGATGATAGGAGATGAACATTCTTTTTTAAAGTGCCCCAACTGTTTGCAATTAAAGCATCTCAATTTTGACTTATCAAAGCCAAGCTTAGAGTTCTTGTTTTGACTTCCAAAGCTCCTCCTACCAGTTTGTTCCATGAATCTTCTTACACGCAATGTGAGCATGGCCATCTGTTATTGGATATCAATTTCCTCTAAATCATCAGGATCTACCTGATACATGTCTTCAACAGTCATTCCTTTTCCCTTCAACTCCCCCTCAACTAGAGCTTCATAGTTGTGTACAAACATTTCGAATAATGCCATTGTATCAGATGGAATTTGAGCAGTGACGGATGGCTTTCAGCTTGAACCAACACTTGTAGATCCACCACTGGACTTGTTTGATATGCCATATCCTGTAGAACCACCATAAGCTGAACCATACATAGACGAGTTTGGAGCGGATGACATTAATGTAGCATTTTGTGGATATACTGTGGCCGACATGATGGATTGATTGTATTCCCTCCTTTTCAAATCCAAATCAAAAGATTTCGATTTGTTGATTACATCCATAAGTTTGTAATTAGCGAAGTTTCTTTTCTGCTTCAACATCCTAACTTGCAAGCTCCATTACGGTGGGTGTGAGTCCAAGAGCTTTGTAACTTGTTCATGGTTACCAGATGTTCATCATACTTCTTTAAGGTGCTTGAGATAGACAAAAATCGATTTGTAATATCAGTAAGTCTTTCATTCTTGTGTCCTACGAAAGAATTGAACTCCTTTTCAGCTTGAGCTTTCCTGTCCTTCTTCAATCCTTATTTCCATCATAAAATTCACATAGAGAATCATATAAAGATTTTGCATTCTTGTGTTTAACAAAGCGGTTGTAGATTTCCTAAGATAAACATAAAGTTAAAGCTCCAAAAAGCTTTCTGATCACTATCGATTAGCTTGAGGTCTCTTTTGGTAAAGGTAGATGGATCAGTGTTTGGTGTGGTAACTTGACCAACAAACAGTTGGAGTGTGTGGACCATTTACTATTGATTCCCATTGATTATTATTAGTGTAGTAAAAGAAGGCTTTTAAACATCGGTTCCAGTCCTCAAAATTATCACCATTTATAAGCCTTGATGGCCTATTGGGAGCAACACTCTCCAAGTCAGAAATGGTGATATTGGTGGATGTCATTATTTATACAGTATTAATTTTGATGAAGAATCTAGATTCGCTGGTATGTTCGCTACTAAATTTGCTGACAACTTCGCTGGTAGATTCACTTGCAAGAAACACAGCAGTTTCGGCCGAATTAGTGCTCGGAAACTCTAGTTTCGGCGATAGTTTCACTGAGACTAGAAGAACTTTCATTCTAAGACAATTTCGGCAGCACTTTCTCTTGATATGGAAATCAAGGAAGTTGAACTTTCGTTCAAAAGAGCTACTTTCGTTGAAACAAAGAAACCAGAACCAAACACCACGAATTTTGTAAATTCGCTGAAACACGTGGCAGTTTCACTGGAAGATATCTAGATTCGTCCAACAGATCTGAAAACTGTTTTTAGAACAAAATCAATCCAAACTCATCAAAATCTCAATGGATTTGAGATCTGATGATTTCAATAGCTTTCCACACCCAAAACGCACAAGCCTCAATCAATATCCATGTCAAAACAGGCAAAACTTATCAATATGGGATGGAACAATAACTTTGTTTGAAAATACTCCAAAAAAACCAATCAATCAAGAGCACAATGGCTCTGATACCATATTGTTCATCATACTTCTTTATAAGAGATCTGAATAGATGATTACAAGAGGCTAAACCTAAAGGGGAGTATTGTTAGGACTAGATTCAATGTATAGGTTTAGCTGACTTAGTCAACTCTTGTAATAAATCATTGTAAATCTCTTTTTGATAATGTAATGCATGATTTATAAGTTAACCCAAATTATTATTTGTGTTGATTTGATGTAATTACAGGAAAACATCATACTTTGTCAATTTGGATAACTGACCAAGTGCAAGAACTTCTGCAGATGAACAAGTTTGTTCTTCTGTAGATGTTCTGCGGAACACAAGAACCAAGTCAACATGCATCCGTAGATCTCCTGTGGAAGCACAACAACATGTGCTGAACAAGTCCAAAGATAAAATGCAGCTGCTGAAGAAGAGCTTGCTCCTGAGGATGAAGTTAAAGATGATCAGAGATTCCTATGGAAGAACAACTTTCTATGGAAGACCAACTTCCTACGGAAGAACAACTTGCATGAGCACTCATCAAGTACAACACATAAAGTCAACAAGTCAAGCTGACTGAAGTGATGTCATCAGTTAACATCTATGGAAGACTGACTCTATTAGAGGACTTAGGATGTCATATCAGGAATGTTACAGCTGTAACTTTCTTACCACAATAAGGAAAGTTACAGTTTCCATCGTAAAAGGTGAATCCCTCTGCCTATAAGTATAAGGCATTGATGCACTCAATTAAAAAGGTGATTGAGTAGGCGATTGAGTGATATTGATACAAAAATAAAGTTTCTCATATTCATAGAAACACTATCAATCAATCAATCACTCAAAATAGCAAAACATCAAGAACACCAACAACATCATTGGAGATCACCAGATCATCCAAGTATCAATAGACATTGTAATAAATTTATTATTATTGAAAACAAATTGAAACAATCTCTGTGTTGCATTATATTATTCTTTTTTCAATTTGCTTCATTTGTTCTTAGTCGATTTCAATTTCATAAACAATTAATTAGAAAAAAAAATATTGATAATTCCGCGATCTTTATTTGCTAAATCAAACTGAAAATTCCTGTTTCGATCCTTGGATTCACAAAGGTCTTTCAAAAGAGAAGAACTAGTCATTGTTAATCATCCCAATAGCTGTAATTAAATATTTAAATTTTTGTTCATCAAATGCTTTGATAAACAAGTCAGCATATTGTTCATGTGAATTCACTTTGACTAACTTTATTAGATTTTTCTCATGAATATCTCTAATGAAATGATACCTGGTGTCGATACACTTTGTTTTGGAGTTCCTGACCAGATTTTCTGTGATAGAAATGGCACTCTTGTTGTCTATATGGATAGGAGTTTGTATGAAGTTGAAACCATAGTCCAGCATCTGATTCTAAATCCATAGCAGTTGAGCACAACTGCTCGTAGCAGCAATGTATTCAGCTTCAGCAGTTGATGTTGAGACATATGATTAATTATTTTATTGCCAGGAGATAATCCTTCCACCAAGAAATTGACATCCTCCTGATATGGATTTCTTGTTGATGTTACAGTCACCATAATCATTGTCAGTGTACCCATAGAGATTGAAGTCCATATTCTTGGGATACCAGAGACCCATTTTGGGAGCTTGTTTAAGGTATCAAAGAATTCTCTTGGCAGTAATTAGGTAAGACACCTTGGGAGCAAGCCTGATATCTTGCACAGATGCAGGTTGCAAACATGATATCAGGTCTACTTGTAATGAGATACATCAGAGATCCGATAATCGCCCTGTACTGATGCTTATCAATATCCTCCCCCTCGAAATCAGGACAAAGATTGTGATTTCTGGGTATAGGTGTCTTGGCTGGCTTACAATCTTTCATCTCAAATCTCTCTAAGATGTCCTTGACATACTAAGATTGATTGATGAAGAACCCTTCTTCCATCTGTTTCACTTGAATTCCAAGGAAGAAATCCATCTTTCCCATTAAACTCATCTCAAACTTCTTCCTCATGATGCTTTCAAAGTCTTTGCATATTTGGTTATTTAAGGAACCAAATATGATGTCATCAAGATAGACTTGAACAAGCAGCATGTCCTTCTTGGACTTCTTTATGAACAATGTCTTGTCTTGTCTCATACCACAACCTAGGTGCTTGATGCAACCCATAGAGAGCTTTATCCAGTTTGCAGACATAGTTGGGGTGTTGTGGGTCATCAAATCCAAGTGGCTGATACACATAGACTTCTCTAACAAAATCCTCATATTAAAATGCACATTTGACATCAAGTTGATAGATAGTGAAGTTCTTGGATGCTGTAAAAGCAAGGAAGATTCTCACAGCCTCAAGTCTTGCAATAGGTGCAAAGACATCAGTGTAATCTATTCCTTCCTCCTGTGTATATCCTTGAACAACAAGTCTTTCCTTGTTCTTGATAATCAAACCTCTATTATCTTTCTTATTTCTGAACACCCACATGGTGCCAATGGGGACTTGGCTAGGTGGCAATGGACACAAGTTCCATACCTTTTGCCTCTTGAACTAAAGCAACTCCTCTTGCATAGTTTCAATCCAATTGTTGTCCTTAAGGGCTTCTTCCACCTTCTTTGGTTCCATTAAGAATGAAAGCATGAGTACAAGCAGACATTCCTATTGTGGGTCTGACTTCTTGTTCTCATACCTTCTAAGACATACCCAATGATGTTTTCAACTAGGTGAGTGTTATGTATCCTGAGCCTAGGAATCACATCTAGTTGCATAGATAGATCTAGGTTTGAGAAGCTTTGCTTAGGGGTTTGAACACCATGACCAGCTGATGTCTTACACTCATTCAATGAGGACTGATTGAATGAATGTATGACACCATCAATGATATTCTGCTAAGAAGTAGTATTAACAGTTTCATGTTCCTCCAGTTACTGTCTTCATCAGCTTAGTGTTGAATGCTGGAGTTGTCATCTGATGAGTTTTGAGGCACAGTTAGCTGACAAATTGTTGAAGCTTCATGATTTCCTAAGATGTTCTAGCTTTCAGGACTTCCAGTATTGGGAGCTTGTTCTTCAATTCTTCTTGGAGAACTGGGAATAGGTCTAGGTAACTCAAACATTTGATCTTCATAGATGTCACTTTGAGTTCCTGTTCTAGCTGAAACATTCTCACAAGATGGTTTAGAATAGTTTGGAAACAATTCTAGCTTAAAGATATGATCAGGGCCATTCCCTCTAACACAAGGAGTGTGCTCATTAACAACAATGTTGGATGATTTCTCAAATTGTTGATTTTTAATATTATACACTCTATAAGCAATAGAGGCTGAGGAATATCCAACAAAGAGAGCAACATCCGACTTTTTAGCAAATTTTGTTAAATTGTCTTTTGTGTTAAGTATGGTACACCTGCTGCCAAAGGACCTAAGAAAGCCAATGAACAGTGGCCTCTTGTTCCGTAACTCATAAGGGTCTTTCCATGGGGCTTAACAATGAGAACCTTGTTCTGTACATAGCATGTAAGACCCCATTCCCGGAGACCTTACAGTTGGACAGTCACAGCATTTTCATATAAAAATAGATACATTTCCTAAAAACATCACAGCGGATTAAGTTATCAAAAACCATTCATTCTTTAATACTTGATGTTGCTAAATAATGCATCATTGTATTTTAAAATTTACAAAAGAATCATTCAGTTGTATTACAAAACAACAATATCATTAAGCACGAATGAATGCCAGTCTTTGCCTGCCAAGTAGCCTCACCCGCGTGCCACCCCAGCAACAAGTTACCTGCCAACTGAAAATGCATAAAAGTCAGCGTTGCTGAGTGAGTTCTAGTTTTAAAAGTAAGGTCCCTTGTTAATATATAAAAATATCATTTTCTTAAAATGCTTCCTTTTCATAAAATCCATTACTTCTGTACGTGTTCATGCATCATACATACAACAAGATAATACTCATAATTATCTTTCATCATTTTCTCATTCATTTCATATTTTCATCATTATCTTTCACTTTCTTCCGAACCAATGTACAATACCCCGAACATTGTGCCCGAAGCTGGAACTGGGCCTAGATCCTATAAATAGACCTCGAACATTATGCATGAAGCTGACTCCAGTACCTGGGGCAAGCAACAAGGGTCCCGTCAATCTCTAGGATTGACCCTGTGTACATCCTTCGGGTTAGCTAAACCGCACACAATGGAGCTGACAACCCAATGGCTGTGAACCTCCTTTCATTTGCTTGTAAGACTTTCATTCATTCATTACGTTCCACTTTTCATTATCATTAATCTTTCACTTCGGTTATGATAATACTTTACATATACGAGGATAAACACACCACGTAAAGTCACGTAATAATACGTAATATGGAACATAACAACAGGCCACAAACATGAAAACCACCAACAAACATAACCATCAAAACATCCCAGGGCTTAGTCTTAAAATTTCTATTTCCCAAAATTTCAGAACTCCAATGCAGCGTCCAAGAAAAATTCCATCGAACTTGAGGGCACAAAGAGTTCAAACAACATAAACACACCAAAACACAAAACTAAGCACAAAGAACACATAAGAATCGGTTCACAAGCTGAAAACTCAGCTGAAACCTAACCAATTACACAAGAGAATACTCACCTTCGAAATTTTCAGCTTTCTCTCATTAGAAACCAAGAGAACTTTAGTTCTTCCTTCTTCTTTCTTGTTCCAGCTGAAAACCAAAGTGAAAAAGGCAGTAGCATGGGCGGCCATGCCATTTTAAACCATAATATAATTAGGTTTTGTACTTTGTACACTTTACCCCCTCCACTTGCATCTATTATCTTTTCTTTCTAGATACTTTTCTTTTCCTTTATTTTAAACAAATTTTCGGGTGATACAAGTCCACCCCCTTATAAAGGTTTCGTCCCTAAAACCTGTCATTCTTCAAACAATTGTGGGTAATGTTGTCTTATCTCTTCCTCAGTCTCCCACATAGACTTAGATCCCTTCCTGTGCCTCCACTGCACTCGCACCAGTGGAACCACTTTATTTCGTAATCTCCTCTCCTTCCGGTCAATGATTGCCACTGGTTGCTCTACATAGTTGTGCCGTTCGTCCACTTCAATGTCTTCCAGTGGTACAATCATGTCTTCATCAGCTAGGCATTTTCTCAGATAAGATAGATGGAATGTTGGATGAATTCCACTTAACTCATCGGGTAACTCAAACCTATAGCCACCTCTCCTACTCAAGCAATGATTCGGAAAGCTCTTATGTACCTCGGGCTGAGCTTACCCCAGCTTCTAAACTGGATGATTCCATTCCAAGGCGAGATCTTCAACATGACTCTATCGCCCACATTGAATTCAATCGGTCTACGTCTTTTGTCGGCATAAGACTTTTGTCTATCTTTTGCCGCCTTCATGAAGGCCTTGATTTTCGCCAATTTCTCAGTCGTAGCCTCAATCACTTCGACACTCCCCAACTCCTTCTGTCTGATATCACCCCAACATACGGGCGTTCTACACTTCTTACCGTATAGCATCTCATATGGTGGCATACCAATGCTGGCATGATAACTATTGTTGTATGAGAATTCAACTAACGGTAAGTGTTCATCCCAGCTTCCTCCAAAATCAATGATGCATGCTCGGAGCATATCCTTAAGCATTTGTATAGTTTTCTCCGACTGACTATCTGTCTGAGGGTGGTAAGTCATACTATATGCAACCTCGTACCCATTGCATTGTGGAATCTCTTCCAGAACTTAGATGTAAACGGAGTGTCACAGTCCGACACGATAGACACTGGTACACCATGACACGCCATAATCTCCTTGATAAATAGATCCGCCAACTTCTCGGATGAATTCGTCTCGTAGATAAGTAGAAAGTGAGCACTCTTTGTTACCCATATTGCATCGTACCCCCTTGTCGGTGGTAACTTTGTAATGAAGTCTATGGTGATGTGCTCCTATTTCCACTCGGGTATATTTAAAGGTTGGATATTCCCATATGGCTTCTGATGCTCTGCCTTCACTTGCAAGCAAGTAAGGCACTTACTCACATACTCCGCCACATCCCACTTCATACGCGGCCACCAGTAATCTTTCTTCATGTCATGATACATCTTGGTAGCACCGGGATGAATGGAGTATCGAGTCTTATGAGCTTCATTCATGATTCGCACCCGTAGGGTTCCATAACGAGGGATCCACATCCGCTCAAAGCGGGTTCTAACTCCGATAGTTTTCTCCCCCAACTCCGAGACTACACCTCTCATCCTTTCGGAGTTAAGGCGCTCTTCTATCAACACCTCATCTTGGAACCCCTTGACCTGCATCATCACATTGGAGGTCATCACCAACTGGTAAGCTTTCACCCGGATTGGCTCGAGTCTATTCTTTCGGCTAAAGGCATCCGCCACTACGTTGGCCTTGCCCGGATGGTAGTGGATCTCACAATCATAATCCTTGATCAATTCTAGCCACCTCCTTTGCCTGATATTGAGGTCCTTCTACTCAAAGAAGTATTTCAAACTCTTATGATCTGTGAAGATAGTGCACTTCATCCCGTACAAGTAGTGCCTCCAAATCTTCAACGCGAAGACCACGGCCTCTAACTCCAAGTCATGGGTAGGGTAATTAACCTCATGGATTTTCAACTGTCAGGACACATAGGCTATTAATTTTCCCCTCAGCATTAGCACGCAACTCAATCCTAAATAAGAAGCATCAGAATAGACCACCAAGTCTTCATTCCCTTCGGGTAATGTCAAGATAGGTGCTTGAGTCAACCTTGTCTTTAACTCCTCAAAAGCATTCTCCTGTACCAGACCGCACACAAACTTCACGTCCTTGCAGGTCAACTTGGTCAATGGTGAAGCCATCTTGGAAAAGTCTTGGATGAACCTCCTATAGTAACCCACCAAACCCAAGAAACTGCGGATCTCGGATGACGTCTTTGGAGACTTACATTGCATTAGCGCCTCAACCTTTGCCGGGTCTACCATGATCCCTTCAGAATTTACCACGTTACCCAAAAACTAAACTTCACGCAGCCAAAAACCACACTTAGAGAACTTAGCATACAGCTTCTCTCTTATGAGTGTCTCCAACACTTCATGAATGTGACTGGCATGTTCTTCTTTGCTCTTTGAATCAATCAGAATATCATCTATAAACACAATCACTGATTTATCCAACATCGGCCGACACACCCGGTTCATCAAATCCATGAAAGCAGTTGGCGTGTTAGTTTGACGAAAGGACATAACGAGAAACTCGTAGTGTCCATAACGCCTTTGAAAAGCTGTTTTAGGGATGTCCTGCTCCTTCACCTTCAATTGATGGTAGCCAGATCGGAGATCTATTCTCGAGAACCAACTGGCACCTTGGAGCAGGTCAAACAAGTCATCTATTCTGGGTAGCGGATATCGGTTCTTCACCGTCAACTTGTTCAACTCACGGTAGTCAATGCACATCCTCATACTACCGTCCTTGTTCTTTACAAACAAGACCAGAGCACCCCAGGGAGAGATACTTGATTGGATGAAACCCTTGTCCATCAACTCTTGTAACTGAACCATCAGTTCCTTCATTTCCAACGGAGCCAATCAAGACGGTGCTTTGGCAACAGGTTAAGCACCGCGTATCAAATAGATCTGAAACTCGATCTCACGGTCCGGTGGCACACCTGGTAAATCTTCTGGGAACACGTCTAGAAAGTCACGCATAACTGGTACGTCAGACAATTATGGTACAGACGCATCCACATCCTTCACATAAGCCAGGTAGGCACTACATCCACATTTCATGCACTTCTCTGCCACCACCATTGAAATCACCTTTGGAATGGTAGTAACTTGGTCACCGTAGATCGTTACCATCAGGTGCTGTCAGCCGGATCATCTTCTTGTGACAAATAATATTTGCCTCATAGGCTGCTAGCCAATCCATCCCTAGACTACATCAAATCCAACTAGGGGCATCACAAATAGTTTAGCAAAGAACCTATGGCCTTCCAGTTTTATGTCGTAATCATCTATCAAATTGGAAATCCTAGTAGACTTACCAATGGCAGTTTCTACATCGAAGGGCTCATCAATGCTTCTACTATTAACGGGCAACTTAGCACAGAAAGCAGCAGAAATGAAACTCCTACTAGCACCAGAATCAAATAACACAGAGGCACAAGTTTGGTTTACAAGAAACGTACCTGACATGACATCGGGGTCCACCCTGTCCTCTTCCCTGGTCATCGTGAATGCTCTAACGCTTGCCCTTTTCCCTTTATTCTCGGTCCCCTTCTTCAACCCAGAACTTTTAGCTCTTGACTTCTTGCAATCCCTACTCATATGGCCTTCTTCACCGCAGTTGTAGCACCTCCTCGCCTTACAATCCCTTGCCATATGACCAGGCTTCCCACATCTGAAACAAACGTTCAGTCCCCACTTGCATTCTCCCGTATGCTCCTTCCCACACTTACCACACCGCTTCATCCCCATACCTACCGACACTACCCTTCGATCATCCACCCTCGCCTTCTTGTTGTTCGGGGTGAAACCACCATGACCAAATCGTTTCATGTCCCAGTTCCTGTCACCACCACTCTTCTTGCTCACCTCCACCACCGCCACTTCTTCTCATTCATCATATAGCCTCCCTGCCAGATTGACCACCAACATAAACATACTCGGTCGGGCGGCAATCATGTTCCTGCGGATATCTACCGGCAAACCCTGTATGTACCTCTTGATCGTTCTCGACAATGGCGTAACCTGGTCTAGCACCAGCCTTGCCATCTTGTTAAACTTCGTTGTGTATTGCTAGTGTGTCATGGTTCCTGCCTCTAACTACAAGAACACCCTTTCTATTTTGTCAAGTTCTCGGTGAGGACAAAACTCCTCGATCACCATTTTCTACAATTCATCCCATTTTATCTTCCCAATAGCCCTGCTGCCTTGGCCTGGACAATATTGTCCCACCAGCATAAAGCCGAGTCCAAAAATGTGTGAGTGGCAAACTTCACCTTATGGTCCTCCCTACATTCGCTGATCTCCAACACAGCCTCCATCTCTCTCACCCATTGATGAGCAGCACCAGTGTTACCATTTCCATCAAAAGTTAGGGCCTTGCATATCTGGAATGCCCCGTAACTACACCCCTTCGTAGTCTCCTGACTGCTTCCACCTCCTCCTCTTCATCACTGGAGGCAACCATCTCAGTATCTGGTTGCTCCATCTCCCTTGGACCCACTCCTTAGCCCCCTCGCCTGGTGGTTCTCCTTCTTTCCTCTTTCTCCTTCTTTTCATCTTCTCTACGAATGACCTCGGTCACCATATATGGCAGGATCGTCTGCATGACCTGATGCACTTCCTCCAGGACTTCCTCTTTTACTGAGGCTCTCAAGTTAGCACTCTCATCACCGCCCTTCGGGTGAAGAAGCTCGGGCCCTGCAGGGGCCGTCTCAGCTATCTTAGTCTTGTTCCTCGTGACATGTGGCCTAGCTCCACGGCCACCCCGTACTCCTCCTCGAGAAGCTTTCGACGATCTACCACCAGCCATCTTCAAAACACTATAAGATTCAAACACCAACACGGTCATTCAAGGTAAAAGCTCAGTTGATGTCAAGTATAGTAAGTCCCTAATTACAGTGGCCAGTTGTGATTAGCCACTTACTTTACTCTTCATCCCCAAAACATTTCCTATCCTGACTACATCAGTATCCAAATCTACTAAGAGCACATACATCAGATAGCACACGCATATAATGCCAGTTAACATTTAAGAAAACGAATTACCTGATGGCACGTAGCTACTTAAAGTTTAAGTTTTTAAAATAATTTACCCATTTCTCTTAAACTTTGGCTCAGATACCAACTTGTAAGACGCCGTTCCGGGAGACCTAACAGTTGGACAATCACAGCATTTTCATATAAAATAGATGCATTTCCTAAAAACATCACAGCGGATTAAGTTATCAAAAACTATTCATGCATTAATACTTGATGTTGCTAAATAATACATCATTGTATTTTTACAGTTACAAAAGAATCATTCAGTTGATTTACAAAATAACAATATCATTAAGCACGAATGGATGCCAGTCTTTGCCCACCAAGTAGCCTCACCCGCATGCCATCCCCAACAACAAGTTACCTGCCAACTGAAAATGCATAAAAGTCAGCGTTGCTGAGTGAGTTCTAGTTTTAAAATTAAAGTCCTTTGTTAATATGTAAAAATATCAGTTTCTTAAAATACTTCCTTTTCATAAAATCCATTACTTCCGTACGTGTTCACGCATCATACATACAGCAAGACAATATTCATAATTATCTTTCATCATTTTCTCATTCATTTCATATTTTCATCATTATGTTTCACTTTCTACCAAACCAATGTGCAATACACCGAACATTATGCACGAAGCTGGTACTGGGCCAAGGGGCTATAAATAGACCCTGAAAATTATGCACGAAGCTGACTCCAGTACCTGGGGCAAGCAACAAGGGTCCAGTCAATCTCTAGGATTGACCCTGTGTGCATCCTTAGGGTTAACTAAACTACACACAGTTGAGCTGACAACCTAATGGTTGTGAACCTCCTTTCATTTGCTTGCAAGACTTTCATTCATTCGTTATGTTCCACTTTTCATTATCATTAATCTTTCGCTTCGTTTATGATAATACTTTACAAATACAAGCATAAACACACCACGTAAACTCACATAATAATACATAATATGGAACATAACAACAGGCCAGAAACATGAAAAACACCAACAAACATAACCATCAAAACAACCCAGGGCTTAGTCTAAAATTTCTATTTCCTAAAATTTCAGAAAATATTCTTAGGCATTTAGGCGCATGAGCACTATGCAGGCGCACGAGTACAATGTAGGCGCATAGGCACTTTAGGCGCATGAGGACACTTAGGCGCATAATGAAACCTAGGCGCATGAGCACCGCTTGGGCGTATGAGCCTTACTTAGGCGCATGAGCACTTAAGCGTATGAGGTACCGTTTGGGCGCATGAACCAACACTTAGGCGCATGAACAATTTTCTGGGCGCATGGGTACTATTAGGGTGCATGGGCTAGTACTTAGGCTTTTTGGCAAAGTTCTCAGGCGCATGAGCCCTATTTGGGCGCATGAGCCCTATTTGGGCGCATGAGCCCTATTTGGGCGCATGAGAAAGGACTTAGGCGTTCGAGCAAAATTTCAGGCGCATGAGCAGCAGTTATATTCAAACTTATAAATTTCAGTCCCAAACATCATTCTAACATGCCCATAACTTAAATCTAACATGCTAAGCACCTAAAACAAGCATAAAACCATAGAATACAATCAACCATACACAAACATACATACGGTTACAAAATATAAGCTGTAAAACATTTTTATATGCATTTTAAGCCCCAAAAATACGATTAAAAAAAGAAAACTGGGGATCTAGAACTCACCAATGCAGCCTCCAAGCAAAACTCCATCGAACTTGAGGGCTAAAAGAATTCAAACAACCTAAACACACCAAAACACAAAACCACGCACAAAGAACACATAAGAATCGGTTCACAAGCTAAAAACTCAGTTGAAACCAAACCAATTACACAAGAGAATACTCCCCTTCGAAACTTTCAGCTTTCTCTCACTATAAACCGAGAGAACTTCAGTTCTTCCTTATTCTTTCTTGTTCCAGCCAAAAAGCAAAGTGAAAAAGGCAGTAGTATGGGCGGCCATGCCCTTTTAAACCATAATATAATAAGGTTTTGTACTTTGTACACTTTACCCCTTCAACTTGCATCCATTATCTTTTCTTTCTAGATACTTTTCTTTTCCATTATTTTAAACAAATTTTCGGGTGTTACATAACATGCACCTCTGACTGCCTTTGCCTAGAAAGTTAGAGGCAACTTTGAATTAGCTAACATAGTTCTAGTAGCCTCAATAAGTGTCTTGTTCCTCCTCTCAGCAACACCATTTTGTTGAGGATTTCTAAGAGCACTGTATTGTCCGGTGATCCTTTTTGAGTTGCAAAATGAGTCAAGAACTTGATTCTTAAACTCTGACCCTTGATCACTTCTAATGATTTTTACCTTGTGATCCTTTTTATTTTCAATTTTATGAATAAAAGATTTTAAAGTTTCAGTTGTTTCATCTTTAGTTCTTAAAAAGAATACCCATGTAAATCTTGTAAAATCATCAACAATCACAAGAGAATATGATTTTCTTCCAATGCTCATTATACTTGTGTGATGAAAAAGATCCATGTGCAATAAGTGTACAGGAGTGGTGATGGAGTTAACCTTTTTGGATTTGTGAGAAACCTTGTGTTGCTTTCATTTCAGGCAAGCAACACAGTTATCTTTACAGAAAAATTCCTTTTTAGGCACACCATGTAACAAATTATTTTTGACCAGCTTATTCATGGTTTTAAAATTAACATGGCATATTCTTTTATTCCAAAGAGTTGACAAATCACCATTAGCTTTGGAAAGAAAGCATGATACTTCACCTAGTGGAGAAGCATTGTTCATATCAAGCTTGTACATTTCCCCTGCCTAGGAGATCTAAGAAGCATCAATTCCTAAGGAATTGTCATCCCAAGTTTGAGGATAATGCACTCATGTTCTGTAGAAAGCATTTGGTGCTTTTGATCACAGAATTGAGAAATACTCAAGAGATTGTGTTCAAGCTATTTGACAAAGTCTACTTTTTCAATGTTTAACTTACCATTAGGTACACTACCTCTACCAGAAATGTATCTTCTGGCTTCACCTCTAAACTAAATAGGACCTCCATCAAAATTTTCAAATTGTTGTAGGAGAGATCTGTTCCCTTTCATGTGCCTGGAGCATCCACTGTCCACAATCTAGTCATTTCTATTCTTGTCATGTGGATGTCCCTGCATATAAGGTTAAATGATTAGTTAGTGTTGGAAACCCAAGCCTTGATGGTCTTTGGTTCTTCCAATGCAGATGATATAACTAAACCAAATTGTATGCATGGGGGCTCAGTTATAGTTTGTGAAGAAGAGGTTTGAGCTGCAGCATCTTTTCTGGTCTTCTATTCCACTCTATGGTTGACCTGTGTTGATAAGCTTGAGGAGGATTGTGCAGCATGACTTTCTTCCGAGGCTTCTTTCTTTTTGGAAGAACTTTTCACCACCTTTTCTTCCATTGCAGTCTTCTTGTTGGAAGGTTTCAAGGAAATGTTTTTGTTTCTTTGTTTGTTCTCTGGCTTATCTTCCCAAGCTATTTTCCTTTCGGAAGAATGAGTTTCTTCCAAAAGCAACTTGGCTTCTGAAACAAGCTTTCAATTCCTTAACACTTGGACCATATGGTAAGGTCTAAATATGAAACCATCCTTGACTTCTTCTTTCTTAATATTGCTTGCATAATGTGTGCTTGCTGGATTGTAGTAATAATCTTTAGCCATGTGGTTATGCAGGCCACAGATTATGCACTCATTGTTAATCTTGGTGGGACATGTGGGCTATTATTTCTTGCACTTTTTCTCTTCCTCAACAGCCCTTCCCTTTAATTTTTTATCCTTCGGCTGGATAGGAGTGCTGGTACTACTCTCCTTTCCTGAATCAGAACTTCCAACCACTTGGAATCCAGTTGAGATGAATACACCCTTTTTCCTTAGGTCTATCTTCATCTTAGTCTCAGCCACCTTTTTGGCAGTTTTTCTTGCTGCCCTGATCTGGTTCTTTCTGGGTTTGGTGGTCAAGGGTTTATCAGCTGTGGGGATGAGGTTTTCTACCTTATCCTTCCTTGTGGTGGTTTCCATTATTACATCATTCTTCTGCTCACTAGGTAGTGGGTCAGCAGTTGGAACCTCTTGCTCATTAGTACCACATCTTGGCTGTCTAATAGACACAAGAGAGTGTGGTGGAGCAATTTCATTGGAACCCAACCCACTTTTGTTTTGATAGTATAACTTGGAGTGGGAAGATGATGCTATAATGGTGTGGAAGTTGTGCTCTTGAATAGCATACTTCTCTGCTTTAGCCTCAGCTATAAGTAGCTGAGCTTGAGCTTCGGTCAACTTGGATATTAGATCTTTTATTTGAGTCCTATAGTTGGTATGTTCATGTTTTAAAGAGGACACATTTTTCTCTAACTCTTCTATTTTGAGCTTATAGTCAGATTCTGCTCTCTTAAAATTAGATTTTAGGAAATTTAAAGACTCAATATCAGATCTAATTTCCATTTGTAGTCCTGATACAATTTAACCTTAGTAATATAGGCTGGAGTATAGAGATGTTCATATACCTTGCTGTCTTCAGTTCCAGCCATAAGAGCTTGAGCAGGAGTGACATCTTGCACCATAAAGCTCCAGTCAACCTCTTGAGCAACAACAGTAGTTTGTGGCTCAATGGGTTTGGTTGTAGCCTTTGAGGTAGCAGAATGTTGGAAGGCTTGAGTTGCTCCCGGATTAGATCTTGGAGCTTTACATTCCATAGCAAAGTGACCATGCTGGTTACAGTTGTAGCATTTGGCCTTGCTCTTATCAAAACTGAATTTGCTATTAGTTGGGTTCTAAGGAAACTACCTTTCGGTTCTTTTAAAGAATTTATTTGCTCTGTAGGTTAAAAGAGCCATTTGCTGGACAATGTCCATATATTCAACTTCATTTGGGCTAAAACACTCTAGATCATCAAAATAGTATTGAAAATCTCCAGAGTTCTCACTCCTTGAAACAAAAGCACAACTATCATGGATGGGAGTGTGTTGAGCCTATTAAGACTTGGGTGTCTCAGGGAAAATGATGTATGGCCCAGAAGAGGATGATGGTTGTTGGGGGTTGTTTAGGTACAACTGAGGCTAGGGAGTTCTTGATCCTTCAGCAACATGTAGAGCATTGTTGACTGCAGGATTTAAGGGTCTGTTCATCTGGTGGCTCTTTTTAGTCTCCATCTCCATACGATATCCATCAAGGATTCCATACAGTTTAGTCATAGTGAGAGTGTTGAGATTTTCAGTTCTCTTGATTGAGACACAGTAAAAAGTTCACTCATGAGAAAGTGCACTCATGAATTTTTTGACTATGTGTCTTTTCTCAAGAACAACTCACATAGTTTGAAGAGAGTTGATCAAGTCCATATACCTGAAGTATTGTTGGCTCAAGGTCTCACCAACAACATAAGTGAAGTTCTCAAACTTTTGCTTCAGCATATCTTTCTTGTTTTCTTTTGATTCATTAGAACCAGAGTACATTAGCTTCAAAGCATCAAAGAGTTATTTGGCAGTCTCGCATTGCTTAAAGCCTGCCATTATGGAGTTTGGTATAGCAGTAAGCAACATGGTCATCACTTTGTAGTCTATGTCCATCTTCTTTAAGTCTTCATCAGAGTAGTCTTCAACAGCTTTCTCAATCTTGATACCATTCCCAGCCGGGTCTGCCACCTTTGGCTTGTAAACACCATGAGTGATAGATATCCACATGCGGCTGTCTTGATACTTAATGAAGCCTTCAATACGTTTGCACCATGTTCTAAAATCATCAGGGGTGATAATAGGAGCCTTGGTCATGGTTACCATCTCGAACTCAGAAAAGTTTTGGTTAAGAGCCATTTGAGTGAAGTGAGTAAGTGTGAATAAAAGAGGGTGATTTGGGATGGTTAGATCTCACAATCAAGAGCCTAAAAAGCTCTGATACCAATTGCAGGATCGATGTTGGTCTCTCAACACAAGTTTTGTATCTCACAAACTCACTAAGTCTCACTTGGTTGATGAAGCAGAATCTCTAGCTAAGTTGACAATAATATAATAAGTTAATGAATACAAGAATAGTTTTCAAGATACTTGTATATATTATTTCTTAACTTAGTATTACAAGACTCTTACAAGCATGGTTACTTAAGTTACAATGAGAAACTATATATACTACTATCTACAGCCGGTTATACTTGGAAAACCAACTGGAATTTACCGCTAAGCAAATACTATATTGCTAGAACTAAAGTATCTAAGATAAAATAATATCCTAGATTAGGTAGTCATGACAGGTCCATGACTTACCTTTTGTCACCGACTAAGTATGGTAACTGTACCAACTAAAAAAGGTGAACAGTGGATTAAAGTATGGTCAAGTACATGGGAGTTGGAAAGCGCCATGCAATAGATCAAAGTTGTCAGCGGATGTCAGACAACCCATACTTATGTCCACTGGTTCATAGTTGATTTTTCCGAAGGCAAAATGGCTTTGGAAGAATAAGTTCTTCTGAGGCCATTTATACTTTGGAAGAATCAACTTCTTTCGAGTCTTCTGCAAGTCTTCATGACTTTATTCTTTGGAAGACTTTGTCTTGGATCTTCTAAGTGTGAATGCATCAGAAGGAGAACTACTTGGTCTTCATATACTTTGGAAGACTTGGTTCTACCTTTGGAAGTTCCTCATGTACTTCGGAAGACTTGGTTCTACCTTTGGATGTTCTTCATATACTTCGGAAGAAAAACCACTTAGTCTTGGAAGACATAGTTTTCCTTCGGAAGTTCTTCATACTTAAGCTTCGGAAGGTCTTCAACTTGTCTTCGGAAGAGCAGCTTTAGCTTTGGAAGACTTTTGTTCAATTGTACTTCAAAATATTCTAAGTGTTGTTTTGGTTGCACCAGCCTCATATGATCCAACACACAGCCTCGAAAGTAACATGAACTACACTATCTGTCCCTCTTAAGTCAGTTGTTGGGCCATTAGTTTGTGTATCCTCTTTGAAGTCAATCTTGGAATCAACAGAGACCTTAGGTAGACCAACTCCTCCTTAGAGGTAGATGATCTAGTCAACCTTTGAAGGTCTTCAGCCCCGAAGTAGGCAATGGCAAGATCAAGTGAGGGTTGTTCAAGTGAGGAGCTTATTAGAAATTGGGTTAAAAGTCTGTCAAGGCCGATAAGCATCATTGGGTACACTTGAACTAAAATGGAAGGTGGTTGATGAAAGATGGCTACAAGTTGTTGCTGTTTAGGGTAGAAAGAAGAAATGGTAATATGGCATTCCATTTGAGTTGATATCTCCTCATAAGTATGAGCAGATATCTCCTCATCATGTCTTTGTTTATGTAAATTCTCCCCCTTTTTGGTAGCATCATCTTGAGAAGTAGATAAGCTAGAGCAAGAATTTAAAGAAACCTAAGTATGCACATGCCTAACAAACTTCTCAATCTGTATCTCAGCTAGTTGAGCCTTGAGATTTTCAATCTCAAGTTGCTGAGTGGCAGACCTATTTTCTAAAGTCTAAACCTTTGATTCAAGATTGGTGACTTTGGAAATTAGGTCTTTGATGGTGAGTTTCAAACTACCCTTATCTTCTTTTGAAGAATCATCAAGAGATTGGATAACATACCTAGTATGTTCTTCCTCATCACCAGTTATGGTTTCCTGGCTCCCTGGATACCCTTGCATACTGATGTCTCTTTCAATGGCATCAATGGGCAAGGTTGTCATAGATACAGTCTGACTGATGTTACCACTATCCTGAGAGGCTACTAAAACACTCTTAGTAGTGGCAGCTGTATCTATATGTGTCACCTCCACTTCGGTTGGACTCACCTCAATTTGGTCTAGCTGATGTGGGCTAGATATCAGAAGTTCCCTAGGACTCAGTTGATCTGGAGAGGGGTGAGGTAGATCGACATCATGGCCCTAATAAAACATGATATCCTCATCAGGTCGGGTAAAAAGGTCAAGAAAGGATAGAGTGGTTATATCTATTGACTCGGGGATCTTGGTCATCACCTAATGGCTTGGCTGCAAAAGCAATTGAGCCAGTGATGTGGCTATCCCTTTTTGGCTGCTTAGGAGAGTGTTAAGACTCACCCTGAGGGCTTATGGCTTGGGTAATGGGCTCATCAGCTTGATACTGATGAGTCTTAACATTTATATTGAGGTCAATTGTGGAGGATGGTTGGACCTCTAACTGAGTGAGAGCTCTGGATTCCACTCTAGCCTTTTTGATTTGAACATAGGGTACTTGACCAATCAGAGTAGATTGATCAAAGGTTCTTTTGGGGTGTCTTCGGTGTGTGATTTTGATTAGATGAGAAGATGTGGATGGTGGTGTAGTAGTGGTGTATGATGGGGGTTCATCACCTGTTGGGCTTGCAGGGATGTCATCATGAGCCATTGGCTACAGCATACTTGGAAGGAGATCATTGAATCTACCAGTGAAGATGGTAGACACCTTCAAAGTCTTAAAGATGCTAGGCTTCATGTGATGGACCACTAAAACATAAGCAAGTTGTAGTTTGTCCTGATCTAACTCACAGTTAATAATGTACTAAATGAATCGACGATACATATAGAATGAATCCATGGTGAGACTGCTGCTAAAATTATGTGGCACAAGCCTTGAGTAGTTGAAGCAAATACCTTTTACAAACCCATGGACTAGGCGGCCCAGATCATATGGAATTTGACCCAATCCCTCTGATTTGTTGGATAGGCTATGCAGGACAATGTGAAGTAGGAACTACCAGTTGAAGGAGAAGTTGAACTTGTAGACTGTAGATCTGCTCACATGTCCTCCATATCCCATTTGAGCGTAGGTTTCTTCCAAATAAGATTTTGGGAATTCTGTGGAGGTGCCTTCATTATGGAGTTCCAGATGCTCCTTGGGTTGTTTCACTGATGATGATCTCCTGTCTGCAGATCCTTGATCTGATGACCCTTTCATCATTGTACTTTTCACTTCGACCATTAGCCCAGAATTCAGCCATATGGTTTGAGTAGATGGTGGGGTTAACAGTAAGGGCAGTAAAGTATGTTGATGGAGAAAGAAATTGGATAATAGGGGCATAATCGGAAGAGTCAAGGATGGCCATTTGGTTGTGTTGGCGATTCAAGGCCATTGTTCAGATGGAAACTGTTTGATTGAAGTGGGAAAATAGCAAAGGCAGGATGAAGAAGATGAATAGTTAAATCTTAGGGTTTTGATGAACGGTAAAGAAAAGTAAGAAAGAGAAATAGCAGGTAATTTTATATGGCGGTAGAAATCCACTGGATAAGGTGAAATGATAGATGAAAAGATGGTTTGAGGTCCAAGTGGATGTAGGGGGCAGATGACATGATGAAAAGGATTTAAAATTCTGGCCAATTACTATTCTCCGACAATATCTCTATAGTAAAAACATGTGGGGCCCAAATATTTTCGTTGCACAGTATCATTTCTTCCAAGAGTTAAATTCTTCCAAAGACAAACGAGTTTGTTTCTGAAGATTTTCCTCCGAAGGCATTTTATTTCTGAAGGAAAAAATTTGTTTACAACCACATTTGCTTTCGAGAATAAGAAATGCTTTCGAGAATTAAAGTTAATAAGCTTCGGAAAACATTTTGACTGATAGTCAAAATTTCTTCCGAAGCCAAAAACTCTTTGGAAGAAAATATTCTTGAGGGAATTTTATTCTTCGGAAGAGTTATATAAAACTCTTCCAAGGGTAAAAAACTCTCGAAAGATTTCTTACTTAGAAATTTTTTTATGATTTTGAAAAACTTTCTGGAAACAGGGCTTAGATTGTATTTAGACATCATAGACAAGATGCATTTTAAAGGTATTCAAAAGAGAAAGACTAGTCAATGTTAATTATCCTAATAGCTATGATTAAATACTTAAATCTTTGTTCATCAAAGGCTTTTATGAACAAGTCAGCATATTGTTCATTTGTATTGACTTTGACTAGCTTTATTATATTTTTCTCATGAATATCTCGAATGAAATGATACCTAATGTCAATGTGTTTTGTCTTGGAGTGCTTGACTGGATTTTCTGGGATAGAAATGGCATTCTTGTTGTCTATATGGATAGGAGTCTCCATGAAGTTGAAACCATAATCAAGTATCTGATTCTGAATCCAAAGCAGTTGAGCATAGCAGCTTGCAGGACCGATATACTCAGCTTTAGCAGTTGATGTGGATACACATGATTGCTTCCTACATTGCCAAGAGATAATCCTTCCACAAAGAAATTAACATCCTCCTGATGTGGATTTCTTGTTGATATTGCAGCCACCATAATCACTATCAGTGTAACCATAGAGGTTAAAATTCCTATTCATAGGATACCAAACACCTAATTTAAGAGCTCCTTTTAGGTATCTAAGAATTCTTTTGGCAGCAATTAGGTGAGATACCTTTGGACAAGCTTGAAATCTTGCACAGACACATGTTGCAAACATGATATCAGGTCTACTTGCAGTGAGATACATCAAAGATCCAATAATTACCCTGTACTTATGCTGCTCAGTATCCTCCCTCTCGAAATCAGGACTAAGATTGTGATTTCTGGGTATAGGTGTCTTGGCTGGCTTACAATCTGTCATCTCAAATCTTTCTAAGATATCTTTGATATACTTATATTGATTGATGAAGAACACTTCTTCCATTTGCTTCACCTGAGTTCCTAGGAAGAAATCCATCATTCCCATGGAACTCATTTCAAACTTCTTCCTCATGATGCTTTCAAAGTCTTTGCACATTTGGTCGTTTGAGGAACTAAATATGATGTCATCAATATAGACTTGTACAAGCAACATATCTTTCCCAAACTTCCTTATGAACAAGGTTTTGTCTATTTTGCCTCTGGTATAGCCATTCTTGAGAAAGAACTGAGACAATGTCTCATACCACAGCCTAGGTGCCTGATGCAACCCATAGAGAGCTTTATCAAGTTTACACACGTAGTTAGGATACTATGGGTCTTCAAATCCAAATGGGTGGCATACATAGATTTATCTGTCGATATCCCTATACAGAAATGCTCATTTCACATCAAGTTGATAGACTATGAAGTTCTTGGAGGTAGCAAAAGCAAGAAAGATTCGCACAACCTCAAGTCTTGGAACAGGTGCAAAGACATCTATGTAATCTATGCCTTCCTACTATGTGTATCCTTGAACAACAAGTCTAGCTTTATTCTTGATTATCAAACCTCTATTATCTCTTTTGTTTCTGTACCCTCACATTGTGCCAATAGGAACCTGACCAGGTGGCAATGGATATAAGTTCCATACTTTTTGCCTCTTGAATTGAAGCAACTCCTAATTGCATTGCCTTTATCCAGTTGTTGTCTTTGAGGGCTTCTTCCACCTTCTTTGGTTCCATTTGAGATAGAAAACATGAATACAAACAGATATTCCCATTGTGGGTCTGACTTCTTGTTTTTACATCTATAAGGACGTCCCTAATGATGTTCTCAGCTGGATGAGTGTTGTGTATCCTGAGCCTAGGAATCACATCTAGTTGCATAGGTAAATCCATGCTTGAAAAGTTTTGCTTAGGATTTTGAACACCATCACCAGCTGATCTCTCATATTCATTCAATGAGGACTGATTCAATGAATGTGTGACAGCATCAATAGTATTTTACTGAGAAACAGCATCAAAAGTTGCCTGTTCCTCCTGATCACTGTCTTCATCAGCTTGGTGTTGAATACTTGAGTTGTCAACTGTTGAGTTTTGAAGCTCAGTTGGCTGACAACTTGATGAAGTTCCATTATTTCCTGAGATATTCAAGCTTTCTAGATTTTCAGTTGAAGGAGCTTGCTCTTTATTTCTTCTTGGAAAAATTGTAATAGGTACTGGTAACTCAAACATTTGATCTTCATGGGGTTCACATTGAATTCCTGTTCTAGTTTAAACATTCTTACAAGATGGTTTAAAATAGTTTGGAAACAATTCTAAATTGAAGATATATTCAGGATCATTTCCTTTAACACATGGTGTGTGCTCATTCACAACAATATTGGATGATTCCTTAAATTGTTGATTTTTGATATTATACACTTTGTATGCAATAGAGGTTGCGGAATATCCAACAAAGATAGCATCATCAAACTTTTCAGCAAATTTTTCTAAATTGTCTTTTGTGTTAAGTATGGTACATCTACTACCAAAGGACCTAAGAAAGCTAATGAACGGTAGCCTCTTGTTCTATAGCTTATAAGGGGTTTTTCCATGTGGCTTAACTATAAGAACCCTGTTCTGCATATAACAAGCAGTGCTGACTGCTTCTGCCTAAAAGTTTAAGGGCAACCTTAATTAGTGTCCTATTTCTCCTCTTAGCAACACCATTTTGTTATGGAGTTCTAGGAACAATATATTGTCTGGCAATCCCTTTTGAGTTACAAAATGATTCAAGAACTTTATTCTTAAACTCAGTCCCTTGATCACTTCTAATAATCTTTATCTTATGATCTATTTGATTTTCAATTTTAAGAATAAAAGATTTTAAAGTTTTAGCAGTTTCACCTTTAGTTCTTAAAAAGAAAACCCGTGTAAATCTTGTGAAATCATCAAGAATCACAAGGCAATATGATTTCTTCCAATGCTCATTATACTTGTAGGACCAAGCAGATCCATATGCAATAAGTGTAATGGGGTGGTGATAGAGTTAACCTCTTTGGATTTATGTGAGACTTTATGTTGCTTCCTTTTTAGGTAGGCAACACAGTTGTCCTTAAAGAAAAATTCCTTTTTAGGCAACCATGTACCAAATTACTTATAACCAATTCATTCATGCTTTTGAAATTAACATGGCACATTCTTTTATGCCAAAGAGTTGAGTCATAACCATTTCATTTGGAAAGAACGCATGATACTTCACCCAGTAGGGAAGCTTTGTTCATATCCAGCTTGTACGTATCCCCTCTCTTAGGAGATCTAAGAAGGACCAACTCTTGAGGAATTATCATCCCGGGTTTGAGGACAATGCACTTATTTTCTGTGAATAGCATTTGGTGCTTTTGATCATAAAACTGAGAAACACTAAGGTGATTATGTTTAAGATGTTTGACAAATTTACTTTGTCAAATTTTAACTTACCATTGGATACACTACCTTTACCAGATATGTATCCTCCGGCTTCACCTCCAAACTAAACAAGACCCCCATCAAAGTGTTCAAACTATTGTAGGAGTGAGTTGTTCCCTATCATATGTTAGAGCATTCACTGTCTACAATCCAGATATTTTCATTTTTATCATGTAGATGTCCTTACATATAAGGTGAAATGGTTAGTTACTATTATAGACCCAAGCCTTTTGGTCTTGGGCTCTTCCAATTCAGATGATATAATTGAACAAAAATGTATGCATGGGGGTTCAGTTATGGTTTATGAAGAAGAGAATTGAGCTGCAACACCTTTTCTGATCATCCAATCCAACCTTTGGTTGATCAAGTTTGATGAGCCTGAAGAGGCTTGTGCAGCATAACTTGCTTCTGAGGCTTCTTTCTTCTCAGAAGAAGTTGTCAATACATTTTCTTCTAAAGCAATCTTCTTTTTGGAAGGTTTTGAAGGATTCCTTTTGTTCCTTTGTTTTCCTCCCGAAGCTAGTTTCTTTTGGAAGAACTTGCTTCCGAAGGCACTCTAGCTTCAAGGGAAAACTTAGGAAGCTTTTGTTTGTTCTTTTGTTTGTCTTCCGAAGTCATTTTCCCTTCGAAAGAGTAAGCTTCTTTTGAAGGAAACTTGGCTTTGGAGACACACTTTCCTTTTCTTAACACTTGGGCCACATGGTAAGGTCCAAATATGAAACCCTCCTTGACTCCTTCTTTATTACCAATAGATGCATATTATGTGCTTGCTAGATTGTAGTAACAATATTTAGCCATATGATTATGCAGGCCACAGATTATGCATTCAATATTAATTTTGATGGGCAGGCTACTTGTTGCTTCTGGATTTTCTTTTCATCATTATCAGCCTTCCCATTCATTGTGATCCTTCTTCAAAACAGAATGTTGGTACTACATTCCTTTCCTAAATCTGGATTTCCAACCACTTGAAATCCAGCTATATAAATACACCCTATTGCGTTTGGTCTATCTTTAACTTTGACTCAACCACCTTCTTGGTAGTTTTTCTTGCTGCCCTGATTTGGTTTCTTCTAGCTTTGGTGGTTAAGGGTTGATCATCAGCTGTGGGGATGAGGTTTTCTACCTTATCCTTCCCTGTGGTACTTTCCATTATCGCAGCATTCTTCTTCTCTTTGGGTAATGGGTCAGCAGTTGGAACCTTTTGCTCCTCTACACCACATCTAGGTTGTCTAATAGACACAAAGGAGTGTGGTGGAGCAATTCCATTGGTTCCCAACCCACTTTTGTTTTGGTAACACGCTTTTGAGTGGGAGGATGATGCAATAATGGTATTGAAGTTATGCTCTTCAATGACATACTTCTTAGCTTTAGCCTCAGCTATCACTAGCTGGGCTTGAGCCTTAGTCAACTTAGAGATTAAATCTTTTATTTGAGCCCTCTAATTTGCATTAAATCAAGTCTATTTTCATAGGAAAGTGATTCAAGTTAGGATTTGAATGATAAGTACTACACAAGGCTAGATTCACTCTTCATCAACACTGCATCCTACACCTCATCATACTTCCAAGCAACAATCTTTCTTTCATCAACCGATGCTGTAAGTGTGATTCTATCATAAAGCTTTACAAAGTTGGTGTTGGCATTAATAATCTCCCTCACTTCATTCCCTTTAGGCCATAGCCTGTGTGGCATAAATTGTCTAGGCTCTTCTATAGGGTGAAGCTCTGGAGGAGCTTGATAATAGGTGGATAAAGAAGCTGCTGGGTGACGTCTAATAATTTGAGGCTTTGAGGAATTAGTGAGCATGTTCTTGTAGATGCCTCTAGCAAGCTTTTTCATCTGAGATAATAATCTACCAGCTTAAGACCTGTATGGCATCCTTGTGTGACTCATCCAGCTTTCACCTGGGAGTATGTCATCTTATAATTTGAGGATCCTTTGGTAAGTTCTTTTGGAATTCCTACTCGTCTTTGATCTCTTTACATCTCCTATATGTTTGCTTACTTTCATTTTTATGACTTCTTGAAAGTCTTTGAGCAAATCTTTAACCTCAGACAGGTTAAGATGAATGAATGAACCATAGGGGAAACCTCTAGTTGCAAGCTCAATTCCCATAAGGGTTTCTGGATCATTAGCCTGCAAATCATGAATGTTATCAGTCACTTCTTGAACATTATCTTCTTCTTCTTTAGAATCAGAAAGAATGATGATTGGTTCTTGTGGTTGATCAAGTGTTTGGTCAATTTCTCCTTCTTCCAAGTTGGCAAACTTTGCTTCCTGTTTCTTGAACTCATCTTCATCTATAGGTTCTACTTTTACCTTCAACTGCTTTAATGGTGGACAGTCAGGTTCATCTTGCTCTATTACCTTTTCTTTTCTTTCTTTTGGCAGCAAGGTATAAACTTTTTCTTTTCCTTTCATAGGTTTCAGAGGCTGTTGAGATGATGATGATGCTTGATGTTTAGATAGTTTAGTCTGCTTCTTTAGAGACCTAGAAAATTGTCTAAAAATTTCTTCCTATTGCTCAGACAGAGGGTTCACAACAATTATGCTTCATTGTGGTTGGTGTGTATCAGGAGTATGGAAATGTGGCCTCATGATGGGAGAGTAGTGAATGTTGTCAAATGGATTGGTTTCACCAAATAGCTGATCCATTGAGTACGTTTCTTCAGGAATAATGATTGATTGCTCTGTGTACTGTTCTTGAGTTTTTTTTCTCCAACAGTTGATAATGCTTTGATCAAAGAACTCTTGATTCAAGTCTTGTTCCTGATCACCTTAATGCTCTTCCTCATTCAGTCTCTATTGATCTACATCTTCCAACTCTCTGTTTAGTCTTTTAATTTCTTCAGCTTGCTCAGAGATTATTCTTTTCAAATCATCAATCTCATTATCCTTGGCACCGGATTGTTAAGTCAAATAAGCTATATCCAACCTTGCACTACTCATGTCTTGATCATTTACTTTAAATTCAGATCTTGATTGTTCAAGTTGTTGTTCAAGAAACTAAACAATCAACTTCTGGGCTTTCTGATCAGCCACTAGCTTCTCTATTTCTTAATCTTTTGCTTAAAGCTTATCTTTCAGCTTCTTTGCCCTATTGTTTGATTTTTCAATGAGTTTATTGTACTCAATGAATAGAATTACTTTGGAGTACTCAATATCTTCTTCAATAGGCATTTCACTTGCTTGTTCTTCATAAACTATTTGCTCAAAATAAACACTATGTTCTTCTTGCTCTACTTCATGCATAGAGGATGTTCCTACTTCCCCTTGTTGAGATGCATATTCACCCATAGTAGTATCAATATCTCTTAACAGAGATGAGAGTGTTTGTTGGTCAGATAGATGAGGGCTGTATGGTGGAGATGGTATGTTTTGATCAAAATGGAACTGCTCTTCCTCTTGAGATTCATCTTGATTTGGTTCTGGTTCTAGCATGATAGGCACTTATTGCTATATGATAAGAACTGGTTTGATGATATGATCTTGATAAATCACATTTTGAAACAACATATGAGGTTCACCTTGACCTGGAATTCTTAGAAAAACATCTGGAACAGGAATTTCATGATTCATCATGTGAGGTGGAGCAACCACTTCCTCATCATTATAAAGACTTTACTTGATTCTATTGAAAACATGTTCATTGAAATGAAGTGGTTCAAAAACAGCTCCCTCTCTTGGAATGTTAGGCAAAAGATCATCAATAATCATTTGAAGAAATCTTGGATACATCTGGAATTTGTTCCTCACTTCAGTTCAGTTGTATATCATTCGATTGACAACTTGTGCTACAAAGTTGAATGCTTTTCAAGCTATAATACTTGTAATAAAGAACACCTCCTTAATGAAGTAGCATCCCATCCAGTCTTTCTATTGGTTATAGTCTTCAAATATTTGTGCATAAGGAATCTAAACTAGGCACACATGTATGATTTCTTTATTTGCTTCCTATCAATGGTGCTAGTGTAACCAATTTGCCTAAATTCATGGAGAACATAGTTCTCATCAAACTCAATAGGCCCTTTAACATCTTCATCTCCCAACTGAAGTACTCTTCTGATCACCTCATTAGAAATGGTGATTTGCTAATCATAGATGGTGTAAATCATAACTTGTTGATCTTTCATATGCTCTAGATAAGCATTGGTCCAAAACTAGACAATATGATCTACTATAATCTCTAGCTTGGCAGTCACTGCATGCAACATCCTTGTTTGTATTATGGCTTGGATCTTATCTACGTAGTTATCATCCTTAGGTGAGTCAGGGTTTACATATGCACATAAGTTGTGATGTCTAACAAACACAAGGTTTGCCATATTTGCAAATGAAAAGAATGTGTGTTAGTACTTGAGTGATTGAAATGAATGATGTTTATCTGATTCAACTTTGATTATGTGTTCATTGGTGATTTGAGATGTTATGAGATGGTAAATCATGTTTGTTAAGAATATTAGTTATGTCAAAATGTTTGTTTGTTGACATTTTTCATATTGAACAGTTTGACTTTGAAGAAATTGATTAAAGTCAATTTAGGTCAATTTTGCACTTGCAAATCTCACTAATTTGATGTTGTTTTGATCAAAATTCATTTTGATCATGTTTATTTCATAAAAAAAAGATTTAATTTGTTCAAAACATTCAATGATTATATCTCATAACAAATTAATCAATGATTTTTAGTTGACTTTTAAAGTCAAACTTGTTCATTTAATGTAGATTGAATGTGTGCATTGAATGTTGTTGTCTTCATTGCCAAATCAATAGTCATAATATGTCTGTTAATGCATTCAAAACATGTTTGATAAGTTATAACATATTTAAGGCATTGTCAACATTTTCAAGGATCAACAGTTGATTTTGAATGATTTTTGACATGAACAGGTTGACTGTTCATCTGACTGATGAACACTTAGTCAAAATTCCTCAAATAAACAAACTCAATATATGTGACTATGATTATTTAACATGTATTCAATGTTTGATTTTATTTATAACACTGAATGATTTATTTTTTTCGGTTCATTGTTTTAACTTTTTCTTTTCCTTTCATAGGTTTCAGAGGTTGTTGAGATGATGATGATGCTTGATATTTAGAAAGTTCAATCTACTCCTTTAGAGACTCAAAAAATTGTCTAATACATTCTTTCTACTGCTCAGACAAGGGTACACAAAATTATGCCTGATTGAGGTAGGTGTGTATTAGGAGTATGGAAATGTTGCCTCATGATGGGAGAGTAGTGAATGTTGTCAAATGGATTGGTTTCACCAAATAGCTGATCCATTGAGTATGTTTCTTCAGGAATAATGATTGATTGCTTTGTGTACTGTTCCTGAGTGCTTTTTTCTCCAACAAGTGATAATGGTTTGATCAAAGAACTCTTGATTCAAGTCTTGTTCCTAATCATCTTAACGCTCTTCCTTATTCGATCTCTATTGATCCACATCTTCCAACTCTCTGTTTAATCTGTTAATTTCTTCATCTTGCTTGGAGACTATTCTTTTCAAATCATCAATCTCATTATCCTTGGCATCAGATTGTTTAGTTAAATAAGCTATATTCAACCTTGCACTGCTAGTCTTGATCGTTTACTTTAAATTCATCTTTTGATTGTTCAAGTTGTTGTTCATGAAACTGAACAATCAACTTCTGGGCTTTCTGATCAGCCGCTAGCTTCTCTATTTCTTCATCTTTTGCTTAAATCCTATCTTTTAGCTTCTTTGCCCTATTGTTTGATTTTTCAATGAGTTTATTGTACTCAATGAATAGAAGCTTTGGAGTACTCAATATCTTCTTTAGTAGGCATTTCACTTGCTTGTTCTTTAGAATCTGTTTGCCCAAAATAAACACTTTGTTCTTCTTGCTCTACTTCATGCATAGAGAATGTTCCTACTTCCTCTTCTTGAGATACATGTTCACCCATAGTAGCATCAATATCTCTTAACAGAGATGAGAGTGTTTGTTGGTCGGATTGATGAGGGTTGTATGGTGGAGATGGTATGTTTTGATCAAAATGGAACTGCTCTTCCTCTTAAGCTTCACCTTGATTTGGTTCTGGTTTTGGTATGATAGGCACTTCTTGCTATATGATAGGAACTAGTTAGATGATAGGATCTTGATGAATCATATTTTAAAACAGCATATGAGGTTCACCTTGACCTGGAATCCTTAGAAAAACATCTGGAACAGGAATATCATGATTGATCATGTGAGGTGGAGCAACCACTTCCTCACCATTATAAAGACTTGACTTGATTCTATTGAAAACATGTTCATTGAAATGAAGTTGCTCAAAAACGGATCCCTCTCTTGAATAATCATTCGAAGGAATCTTGGATACATCTGGAATTTGTTCCTCACTTTAGTTCAGTTGTATATCATTCTATTGACAACTTGTCTACCTTGTCTACCTGATGTTGTGCAGTTGCCACAGCCTCTTTCTCAGAACTTTCCTGAACTGGGGAGAGGATTGGACCATGCTTGTAGAGCCTTTTATATCTCCTTTCTTTCTTGATCTTGAGGAGCAATACTGCACCCTCTGCCTCATTCCTCTCCTTGGACAATTACTTGTCAGCCAGTTCATTCAATTCATCAAAGGGGAGAGATATGAGTTCATTAATGTTGTAGTTCCTGGTCCCCAGGTAGTTTAGCCTGGCTATCTTCAACTCATCATACTAAGTGTTTAGCCTGGGGACAGCCTTGATGGTAGCTTCTATAAAGCCTAGAGACCCTATTTAACTCTCCCCCTTAGCTTCCACTTCCTCTCTCTCTTCTCCTCCTCTATCTCCTCTAAGGTCATCTTCCTCTTCCCTTTGTCACGCATAGGCCTTGGTGACTCTGGGTGGAGAGAGTTTTGGCTTTCATTGCTTGGTTAAGCAATCAAGCTCTAGCCAGAGAGAGGTTGTGAAGCACCTTCACCAGCTGGTGCCTCACTAAGGGTAATGGGTGCTAAAGAAGTTCCTGTCTCAAAGTTCACAGGTTTAACTTTTGGGCCTTCAGTCAAGGCTTCCCCATCAAAGCTAATCTTAGGGTCCACCTCAACATCTAGTTGACCAAAAATCTCACCTGCTAGCCTCTATCTATATAATCTTGATCTCAGCTTGAACTTTTCTAGCACCCTTTCTTGAATCCTATTAGCTAATCTTGCAGCTTGTCTGTTTTGACTTGGGTTGACAAGCGGAAGATCAATCAGATGAATGCACTCATAGAAACTCAGGTTGGAAAAGTTGAAAATTTCCTATTGACCCTAAGATCTACAGATGACAAGAGCTCTTCTTTCTGTGTCGTACCTCCATCCTATGATTGGATTCTCAGACTGATGAGATAGAGTAGGCATAGCTCTGGGGATACCCTCCCCAAACAAGTTTTGTATGAGTGAGTCCACATCCATGTGGATTTTTCATGCAGACTTGAGGAGGTTGCTGAGTATGGACTATTGCAAGTGAGGGTGGTGAATCCTCAAAGTCCATACTCTATGAAGAACTCCCAGGTTCTGTGGTTGTTTAGACTTTCTCCCCCTTTTGGTAGCATCACATTCTTGCATAAGTGAGCTAGCGGTTGGGTCTGTCACATCCACAGGTTCTTGTGGACTAGGTTGAGTTCACCTGAGTGGTCTCTCAAGTAACTTGCCCTTGAGATCGGTGATCTCAAGATCGGTGATCTCAAGTTGCTGGTCATTGACCCTCCTTTGTAAGATACTTACCTGAGATTCAAGGTGACTTATCTTTATGACTAAATAGGTGTATGTTTTGTTCAGTTTTTGCACCTTTCATTTCCGACTCCCCTCATCTTCATCAAAAGAATCATCGGGGGTGAAAGAATAGGACCAAGGTCTACTTACTCACCACCAGCACTTTGTTCTTGGCTGCTGGATTTACCCTGCATCATGATAACTTCAAGAGAAGTGTCAAGAGGTTGGGTTGCCATGGTTGAGGTCTAAATGATGTAATCACTTGCTAAAGTGAGAGCCTCTTCTATATTGACCTCCTGAACAGGTTCAGGGAGGCCCACCTTAGTAGTAGGTGGATGTTGTGGGCTAGACATAGGAGAAATAGGAGTGCTCATCTCTCTTTGAGTAGGGATGGAGAAGAGAGACTCATGATACTCACTGAATCCTATGTCTTCAGCATCATAGATTTCAAGGCTTGGGATTGGTTGGTTTAGATCAAGAGGCTGGGGATGGTAACTGTCCCCTAAAGGTTGTTCACTAGAGTGCTGAGACTCTGAGTGAAGGCTTAAGGCTATGGGGGTTATGAGCTCATCAGGCTGAGCATGAGGGACCTCAGAACTGATCATTTGTGAGATGGGAGTGGTTTGCTTCTTAAGAGAAGTGGGAGCTCCAGTGTCCACTTCCTTCTGTATGGGTGATCATATAGGAGCCTGCCCAAACTGAGTAGCATGTATAGGGGTTTGTTTGGATTTTCTCTAGTATGTGATGGTTATTTGTGGCTATATTGGTGGTTAGGAAGTAGAAGGTGTGGGTTCAACACTAGTTGGTGTTGCTAGGTTGTCACCTTGAGCAATGAGCTCTAACATTTTTGGGACAATTCTACCCTTGAGGAGCCAACAGTTGGCTTCCTCATGGTCTTGAAGATCTTGGGATTCATTTATCCCAATTTTAGATTATTACCTGTTCCCCTCAACTGTGAGCCCAGTTCATAGTTGAGAATGTGATGGACATATCTAGGAAACATGTGATACTCTAAGGAGTCAAAGTTTGCAAGTAAATTGGTATAGACAAATTGTGAATACCTAAACTTGACCCCTTGAACCATCCCAAGGACTATAAAGGAAAAGTCTTCTGGAATCTGATCCCAACCTCATGCTTGTTGGATAAGCTATGGATAACTACATAGAGGAGGTACTTCCACTAAGAGGAGACCTTCCCCTTTTTCAAGGTCCTGACTGAGAAGTCACCTTCATAGCCCATCTACTTAAAGGAGTGGTTAACAGTAGACTATGGAAAGGACAAATCACCTTCTACATCATCCAGCTGAAGATGAGTGTTTATGGAGGTAGGAGTGATGAAGATTGTCCTCCCCTGCATTGTGGCAGACAGTGCCTTCTCCCCATCCATGGTGACCTCTTGGCAGGTCCTCCAGAATTCCAACAACTAATCCTCATAGAGAGGAGGATTAATGGTGAGGGAGGTGAAGTAGTTCTTCAAAGAAAGGTAACAGCAAACCTCTGAGAAACTAGGACCTTTCTAAGAGTCTAATAGAGCAACCTTATTATGTTGCCTATGAAGATGCATGGAGAAATTGGGTTGGTTTATGCGGTCGAGGTTGGCCATTTGAGGTAGCTTTACAGAGAAGGAAAATAAGAACAAAGGCGGTTTGTGGGTGAATTAGGTTAGAGAAAAATGCAGATGAAGAGGGTAGTGAGAAGAGGGGGAACCATTATGAAAATACATATGAAATGGATTTGAGCCAAAGTTAAAGAAAAAGAATAAACTTTGAAATCCTGATGTCGGTCCCACCTCTGAAAAAGTGCCCAAAAAGGTAGTTTTCTTGAAAGTTGAAAATCGGCCAAATGTAATTTTGCTTTGGAAGTTTTAAGAAAAAGCTTTCGAAGCCAATTTGGCTTTGGAAGATATTCATAAGATTTGTGAAAATTTTGCTTTGGAAGAAAAATACTTAGAGAATTTTTCTTCCTAGACATATTTGGTTTCAGAAGATATTAAAACTTGGGAGTTTTATTCAAAAGAGAATAAATCTTCCGAGACTTAATTGCTTTCGAAAGAAAATTGTCCTTCAAATACATGTAAGTACTTATAAGTAGTTATTTGTCGTGAAGACATAATTTTCTTCCAATTCGAAAGAAAATATGTTTGGAAAAAATTTCAAAAATCTAAGGAATATCATTTTAAAGATTTTCTTCCAAAATAAACTGGGCTTATGAAGGTGATAAAATAGACAACTTAGGACACACAGGTTTTAGAAATAAAGTTGATTTAAGTTTAAGAAAAACTACTCAAAGTTAATCATCCCAATAGCTGATACAAGATATTAGAATCTCTGTTCATCAAAAGCTTTAATGAACAGATTAGCATATTGTTCATTTGTGTTAACTTTGACTAGTTTGAGTATTCCCTTTTCAAAGTTATCTCTAATCAAATGATACCTGATGTTGATGTGTTTTGTCCTTGAGTGCTGACAGGATTCTCTGTAATAGAGATAGCACTGCTGTTGTCTATGTGTATGGGAGTCTCTTTGAAGTTGAATCCATAGTCCAGCATTTGATTCTGAATCCAAAGCACTTAAGCATAGCAGCTTGCAGCAGCAATGTATTCAGCTTTAGCAGTTGATGCAGACACACAGGATTATTTCATGCATTGCCATGAGACAATCCTTCCACTAAGGAATTAACACCCCCCAGATGTAGACTTTATAGTCATGTTACAGCCACCATAGTCGCTATCTGTATAGGCATACAGATTGAAGTCAGAATTCTTTGGATACCAAAGGCCAAGCTTGGGAGCACCTTTGAGATTTCTAAGAATCCTCTTGACAGCAACCAGGTGTGAAATCTTAGAGTTGGCTTGTTATTTTGCACAGATGCATGGGGCCAACATGATATCAAGCCTGCTGGCTATGAGATACATAAGAGACCTAATCATAGCCCTGTAGAGATGTTCATCCAGACACTCCCCCTCAAGATCATGTCCAAGGGAATGGTTTCTAGCTATGGGTGTCATAGCAACCTTACATTCAATCATGTTGAATCTTGTAAGTATGTCTTGTACATACTTTAACTGACTTATGAAGATGCCATTGTCAACTTGCTTCACATGAATTCCTAGAAAGAAATTGAGTTCCCTGATGGCAATCATTTCAAACCTATTCTTCATCAGACTCTCAAAGTATTTGTAGAGCTTTGGATTAGTTGACCCAAAGATAATGTCATCTACATATACTTGAACAAGCATTAAGTCATCCCCTGTTCCTTTGATGAAGAGAGTTCCATCTATAGTACCCCTCTTGTAACCATGTTGACAGAGATACTGAGATAGTGTCTCGTACCACTTTCTTGGAGCTTGGTGCAGCCTATAAAGAGCTTTATCAAATTTGTAGACATAATCAGGATGATCTGGGTTTGCAAAGCCAGGTGGTTGTTTAACATACACCTCTTCATCAATCATCCCATATAGAAAAGTACACTTAACATCAAGTTGGTAGACCTTGAAATCCTTGGATGCAGCAATAGCCAGGAATATTCATACAGCTTCAAGTCTTGCCATAGGAGCAAAATCATCTACGTAGTCGATTCCATATTCTTCATGACAAGTCCTCTATCATCCTTCTTGTTTCTAAAAACCCACTTGGTTCCTATGGTAGTCTTCCTATGAGGAAGAGGACATAGGTTCCATACCTTTTGTCTTTTGAATTGAAGCAGCTCCTCTTACATTGCTTCAACCTAACTCCCATCCTTCAAAGCCTCATCAACTTTCTTTGGCTCTATCTGGGACAAGAAGCAAGAGTATAGACAAACATGTCTGTCATGGGTTTGTCCTCTTGTTCTCACCCCTATATCAACATTTCCAATGATGTTTGTGGTGGGGTGTGACTTGTGGATCCTAAGTTGAGGGATCACAGCAAGTTGATTGGAAAGATCTAAATTAGAGAAATTCAGATCTAGTAATGGAGTATCACCCACCACATTAGCGCACTTATCAAGAGAGGCTTGATTCAATGAGTGTGTGACATCATTTTTGTTGTCTTCTATGGAGTGGTTATCAGCATCAAGAAATTCTTTATCACTGTCACCACCTGTTTTCCTCCTACATTTGAAGCTCCTTCACCTGAGTTTTGAACTTCTGAGCTGGAATTTGTAGGCATCTCAAATGTATCAGTTGAATTTGTCATGTTTGTGGTGATTGGATCTTCACTTGCAGGGTTAGTTACCACTGGACCTGAAGTAGTATTATTGCTTGGTGTTCTCAGCTCAAATCTTGGGTCAGGATCTCTTGTTTGTTAAGTTACCTATAGATCCTAAAACATTCTCATAAGACTTGTTAAAACAGTTGGTAACTAAATCAAGATAAAATAGCCAATCAGGACCAGAACCTTTCACACTGGGAGAGTGCTCATTGAAGGTCACATTTGCTGACTCCTCAACTACTCTAGTTCTGAGATTGTATACTCTATAAGCCTTAGCTTGGGAAGAGTATCCAATAAAGTGTCCATCATCTGATTTCTCATCAAATTTGGCTCCTTGATCTTTGGTACTCAAGATGGTTCAAGGACATCCAAATGACCTAAGGAAACCCATAAATGGTCTCCTTTTGTGCCCCAGCTCATAAGGAGTCTTACTATGAGTCTTAACCACTAAAAATCTGTTCTGGACATAGCAAGCTGTGTTGACTGCCTCTACCCAGAAGGTGATAGGCAGTTTAGAGTCAGACAAGATGGTTCTTGCAGCCTCAATAGGTGTCTTGTTTCTCCCCTCAGCAACACCATTTTGTTAAGGAGTCCTGGGAGCACTATATTGTCTTGTAATACCCTTTTCATCATAAAATGAATCAAGGATTTGGATCTTAAATTCTTGATCGGTTCAAAAGGATTGAATTTGTGATGATTTTGTGATGCAATGATCAATTCAAACACAAAGTAATCAAACACAAGCAATTACATAAAAAAAATCATAGATTTCATTGATAGCAAATGCACGGATACAATGTGAAGGGTTACAGTTCATTCAACTGATTCTAACTGTTTCTTAGATCTCAGATGTCTAAGATCTAGTCTCTCACTCTTGTCTTTTGTCTACCCTGCACATACATAAAATATCCTATTTATACTATCAAGAAACTAAGGAACATATATTTACAAATAAGTCCCTATACTATGACAAAAAAATCAACATAAAGACAAAATGTTAATCTTTTAAGAATTCTAACAATACTCCCCCTAAGATTACATTTGTCTTCGGTCTTCAGTTAATCTTCACGCTTCAAAATAATCTTCTGGTTCTTCCTTTATCATTAACATCGGCTTCTCTTTGTATATTTCTTGTTCCTTTAATGCTTTAGCAATTGCTGATTTGAATTTACCTGCAAAAATTCCTTGTTCAGGCTTTGACACTTTCGTCTTTATCTCCATCTTGTTCATAATTTCCAAAGTCTCTTTAGATAATCCTGCAATGTTAATATTAGCATAAAATTCAAGAGGTTTGGAATAATCCTTTGAGTGTATCTCCAATACTCCTTTGCTTGATATCCGCATAAAATCAATTGACTTGATATCCTTCTTTACAATCTTTGCATAGGCTAATGATTTCCTTAAAGATATTCTTTCCATTGCAGCATCCGTAACCTTGATAATCAACATAAAGTATTTACGATCATTCTCAGCCACTTCAGGTGATACCCGATCAAACTTCTGAATTAACAAAAATGAGATGTAACTTGGATATAGAAGTTTTAATTCAAACACTCCAAACAATGAAATCATATCAAGATCCCAATCATCCAAATTCCGAACCAACTTCAACTCAAATGCGTCGGAATTATAAAACCATCTCAAGATCGGTTTTGTCGTTTGCGTTCCATCGATTACCTTCAGGCCAGGATTAGTAACCTTCTCAAAGAATTGGTCACTATATGCATCTAAGAACTTTTCTTCTTTTTCACCTTTTTCACCATTTTTTCTCTTACTTTTCAATGACTTAAAGTATTCCTTATCTTCTTGATCACATTTCGTTTTGAGAAATGATTCCATCTTGACATACCTTGATTCAACAATTTAACAAAATTTTCACCTCTATTTTCCTTTGATGGATTGATTAACTTCAACTTGTTTAATTCTTTTAGATCTTGTACTGGAAGAGCAATAATGCTAGTGTAAAAGGAAACATTTTCATCATTTCTTTCCTGCTTTCGTGTTCATTCCTTTTCAACGCCATTGACTTGATCTCTTGTGGTTTTAAATTTCTTGTTCTTTTAGTGGTCTCTAAATATTGTGGATTGTCCGTATCAAGCATGATGGTCTATTGTTTTGTTTTTCAGTCTCTTGGAAACTTTTCACCAATTCCTTAATGATTCGGCTTGTATTCTGTTCAGCTTCTTCCTAGGATAGTTTCTCAATTGCAACCATAATCTAAGCTCAATTGTGTTCATGTTAGCAGGGTCAAGATGATGTAGCTTCGATGTTGAAAGTTCCTTAATGTTAATACTTTCATGTAGAGGATTCCATTCACCATGTTCAACAAAAACCTCATCTGGATCCACAGGAGCCGTTGACTCAGCCGTCACACACTTCTCATATTCTTCCTTTATTTGTGACACTGTGAGTCCATCCAAGAATACCTTGTTATACTTTCTCTTTATCAATTAATTATATCTCTCATCAACATCCACAGGTATATCTTCAGATACAGCTTTAAAAGGAGAATAACTTGCTTCAACGATATCTTCATCTTCTAATACCTCATCATACTATGCATCTGCAAACTCTGTTTCTAAATCATCAAGAGACAATTAAATCATCAAGAGCTCTAATTGTCTCTTGGACTTCGGTTTCTTCACTTTCTTGAATAACAGATTCAGACGCAATCTTTTGTATTTTTGACATCGATATGGATGAAGATTCAACTAGAACTGATAAATCAGTATCATCAATCATTCTTTCCTTTGTCAACTTCAGGTATCTTTTCAACATCAATTGGGTTTACTTCAGCCACAATCATTACTTCAGGAGATGGAGATTTCAATCTTTCCTTCATACTTTCAAATTCTTCTTTCAATAACTCATTACTTTCTTTTAACTTCTTAAATTTTTCTTCAATGAGATCATAATCTTTGAGCATCACTTCAAAGTTTTGTAAACTTGCTTCTTTATCTTTTTCAAGATCAGGATCATTAAATCTTTCTTCAACAATTCCTCTTTCAATTTTTCATTTTCTTATTTCAGCTTCTCAATTTGCTTAAGCTGATTGGAGTTTTCTTCTTTCAATGAATCGATTATCTCCTGAGTATTAACTTCCTCAGTCAGAACTGTGTCATGTTGACTTAACCTTTCAATTTCATCTGGGAGAACAGACTCAAAGGTTTCAAAATTTTGAACATCATCATCAACTTCTTGTTGTACATTAGTTTCAACATTTTCTTCAATCATTTCTACTGATTCATCAACATTTTGAATTTCTTCATTCACACCTTCAACCTGTTCTACTTCAGCAACAACATCTTCATATACTTCTTCTATGACATTTCCTTTATTTCCATCATCATTGTCATCATCACTATCATCATTAGTTGAACTAGAACTTTCATCATCAACATCTTCATCATATTATCTTCATTTTCATCATTATCTTCTTCATCATCATCAGATAGATCTTGAGGATCTTCTTTAATTAGACCATTTGGATCTACTGGTTTATCTTCAATCAAATGAAAATGCTCTTCATTTATGTTTACTTCATCTCGAGCAACTGCTCTCTTATATTCAAACAAAGGAATATTTTGAGCACCAGTGATCATTGCCAGTCTTTTGTATGAGGTTTCATTCATGTGCTCAAGAATCAGTCTTTCACCACCAACTCCATAAACATGGAAATCTGGATTAGCTTCATTAATAATCATTTTCAAGAATCTCGGGTACATCAAGTATTTGTTTCTGATCCCTTTTTCTAAGTTAAATACAAATCCAATAAGAATCCATCTAGCCATGTTAAATCTTCTATTTGTTGCAATGGCTACGATAGGAGAAGCTATATCAACTGGAAATGAGTTCCATCCAGCGCTTCTTTTTAACATACAGTGTTGGAAGATATAACAAAGAAGTTTCCAGTGATTGTATACTCTGGCTCGGAAGAATTGCTTCTTTGGGAAATTATCTGGATGACCCATGGCAATAAAAGTTTCTCTACACTCGTTAAAAGTAAATTCTGCCAAATCTTATGGATCATTATCTCCCATCCTTAGAGCTTCTCTAATGGATTGTTCTGATACTTCGATCATTCTTTCATTTGTAATGAATCCTCTTACAACCTTTCTACCAGCTTCATCTCGTTCAATTTCAGCAGTGTGCCAAAATCTCTTGATTAATCTAGCATAGATCACAGGTCGGTAACACATGGCATACACATACTTAGTCCTTAATAAGAATCTTATCATCTTTTCATATCCCATGGCTTCATGAACATCTTCATCAAGAAATGCAGCTACATTGTGTTTCGGTTCAAATTTGTGTTCAGCCATCTAAAAGTATAAAACATAAAAAGAATTAGTCACTTGAATTTACAAACCTAAAATCGAATTGTGAAATATCTAATATGACCATAACACTCAAAAATTTTGTAAGTGTTTATACATCTTATTACTTGAATAAGTGTATATTGGTTACAATTTTGATTTAACCCAATTTGTGATATAACAAGAAATTTTGCATCAAGTAACTTGTAAATTTATTAATTTTTAAATGAGATATCATGTTTTATCTTTTAACCTAACTTTCATTTTGAAAAATTTTCTAAGTGTTCATGTATACTGTCAAAGAAAAAATACATTCAAGTTGAAGTTTAAATGATTTCAAACATATCAAATTCACTAAACTTTTATAACAATCAGATTAATGAAAATTTTTAATGATTAATTTGACATTTTTTGATGAAAAATTGAACAACTGCCTATTCATATTCTGTTCTTATGAACATCCATATGAACACTCAATCATCAAGAATAATTTTTGATGAAATTCAAATTTGATTATCACAAAATGTTCAAAATCATACTTTAACAGTCATTCAATGTTCAACTTTTATCATCAATTCATGTTTTAGACACAAATATCAAATTTTCAGTTCATCTAGGCTTTGAAACATCTGAACAGAGGTGAAACGTCTATTCAAATTTGAACTTTAAACTTGAAAGTGGATGTTACTAAACATGAACTTACGTTTAGAATTAGTGAAACTATCAGTCGATTACAAGATTTAAACTGAAACAATCGATGATGATGAAATGGTGAATTGAAGGTTTGAGAGTATCGGGTGCTATGTTCAGAGTGTTTGTGAGTGAATGAAGAACTGAAATCACAATTGTTATATTTATATAAGTGAAAATTTTTAGGCGCATGAGCACTGTTTATGAGCATGAGAATGATTTTACACTAAGTATTGAGGCGTATGAGCACTGTTTGTCCGCATGAGGTTTATACGCATGGGCACTGTACAGGCGCATAAGCACTGTTCAGGCGCATGGGCACTGTTCAGGCGCATGAGACTAGATGAAACGCCCAACACTTGGTAATTTTTTCACTTCAAACGTCTAACCCTTGGAAGTCCGGTACTATTTAGGCGCATGAGCATAGATAATACGCCCAACACTTAACCAATTTTTCAGACACATGACAACTGTTTAGGCGCATGAGCTTGAATGAAACGCCCAACACTTGTGCAAATTTCTGAAAATTTACCATACTCCTGATTTAGACTTATGAGAACTGTTCAGGCGCATGAGGATAATTCCATAAGTTTTGACATTTGTAATTTTCACATCATCCATCTGAACACTAATTAAACATATAAAAATTGTTCACACTCAATTTTCAACACTTAGTCAAAATTGTTTGACTATCACTTAAAATTTTCATTAATTTCCCTCAATTTTAACGTTTTTGACATTCAAAATTTTTATTTTTTGTTTTTTTACAATTATTTTAATTTAAATTTTCAAAAATTAATTTCTCGTCATTTTAGTCTCTATTTAATTTCTTTTACACACAAATAATCTCATATTGTTTACAAGAAGCTTTTTCACTGAATTTGAATTCTTTTTCAGGTTCATTTTTACATCATATCAAATACACATATTCTTGAAATTGCAGCTTCATCATTTCATTCAAAACACTTTATTTTTTATTTTTCACTTTTATTATTTTCTCTTTTTCATTTTTACTCTCCCTAAACTTTTAAGTTTTACAAACTTAGAAGTTTCTTTGATTTTGCAAGAAGAGAAAACTAATCATTATCAACATGCCTGCACACAGAAAATCATGCAAAAAATAAAAAGTAAAGCAGAATAAAAAAATCTACTATATACAATTGAATCACATGCCTGTAGTTAGATCATATCAGTTAAGTTCAGCACATTAAAATAAAATAAAATGAGGGATAGTCAAAGACAGTGATTAAATCCTGATCAAGTGTGTTCCAGGTCAGCATTTCTGCAACAAAGGAGACACGAGATCTAAGGACAGAAAATGAGTGCTTTTGGCAAGATACTCAGCACACTTACTTTTTTAATTATTGGATTGATTAAGGTACGATTAGATATGACATTATGTAAGTCACACTTAGACTTAGAGAGTTCAACCCTCATCAAGATATGCAAGAAATCACTTTTCTCAACTTGTTAACCTGACATATACTTATAACCAGATCTCATGTATAGATTGTGCACATTGGCATCTTTTGCATCAAGTGAGAATATCCAGGTCTATAATGACTTACAACAGAGGATATCTCGTCACTTTAGGTCTATGATGACTCATAACAGAGAAGTGAATAGATGCTTTAAATTATTAGAGCTCAATGGTTATTCATATCACGACCAGATGTGAGTTTATGACTTAACAAGCAATCAGTCTGAGAAGTCAACACTACTCATTGGTACTAAAATGGACAAACATGAATGCATGATTGATTTAGTTTGATCATAAGAATTTACTTTTTCAGTATAATTGCATGGCTTACATGCACATCATATTTGATCACGTCAGACTTAACTAACAAGAAACTATATTTGTGTTTTTGTTTTATATTTTTCTATTTTGATTTTGCAATTTCTATTTTTGTGTTTGCTTTTTCATTTTTTTGTAAGGCCCCATTCCCGGGACACTTACAGCTGGACCGTCATTGCATAAAAACATTTCAAAAACATACATTACTTTTGCAGCGGAATTAAAAAACATTCATTAGTAATTAAAAACATGTCACATATTACATCATTGTTACATTTCAAAATATGACATTATAACAAAAAGTGGATGCCAGCCTCAAAACGTCCCCAGTAGCGTATGCATCCATGCCTGCAACTCCTCAGCATCAACAAAATACCTGCCAACTATCATGCATACAAAAAGTCAGCGACGCTGACAGAGTTCTAGTTTTATAAATAAAATACTTTACTTTCGTTAAATCATAACCTTCACAATCGTACGCGATCACACATTATACGTACACAATGATAATATTTATTTATTATCTTCATCAACGTTCATTACATCTTTTACCATTAATCAGATCATGTCTCATGCAATACCCCCGACTCATGTCCGAAGACTGATACTGTGCTGGGGCCTGTAAACAAACCCCCGACTCATGTCCGAAGACCGACACAGTACCGGGGTACACGACAAAGATCCCGTCTCTGTTTGTAACACCTCCGACTCATGTTCGAAGACTGATACTGTGCCGGGGCTTGTAAACAAACCCCCGACTCATGTCCGAAGACCGACACAGTACCGGGGCGAGCATCACGACATCATTCGGGTCAACTTCAAGGATTAGACCCCCTTCAAGTCATTATTAGACTCCCATCGAGTCTATCTCAAGGATAGACTCCCTGTGTGCATCCTTTGGGTTAGCTAAATCGCACACAGTTGAGCTAACGACAACATGGTCGTGCACCTCAATTCATCGCTTGCAAGACTTTCATTCATTCGTTACGTTCCACTTTTCATTATCGTTATCTTTCACTTCGTTACATAATACTTTACGTATACACATTCATACATCATACCACGCAAATTCATAACATTATACATAACGTATAATATAACATAATACATACGCCTTGAAAACCGTTTAATGAAGAAAGATAACACATCATAAACCTCATCACATCATCATTTGGGCACATCAACACTTATTCTGGGCGCATGAACTACTGTTCAAGCGCACGTCCACTATTTGGGCACATGACCTTGGGCACAAGAGCACAGTTAGGTGCATGAGATAAGTTGGGCACATGAGATAAGTTGGGCGCATGGAAACTTTCTGAAATTCTCTAAACTACCAAAAACACCCGATTAACATTCTAACACCTCCCAAACATAGATCTAACATACTAAGGCCCTTAAAACATACTAACAACAATTCTAACCACCAAAACAGCATCAAAACTTACATTCACAGAACATCATTCGAACAAATTGTAGAAACATTCGGTTAACTCTTTAAAACGTTTATTCGGTATGCATAATAGCCCCAAGAAGTTGAAAATCAGTAAAAGAGGGGTTCTAGAAACTCACCTGAAAAATCCTTCGAGCAAAATACTTCCACCTGTTATTTAACTCCAAATTCCCGAACACAAGCACTAAAACATCAGGAACTTCGGTCAAATCTTGTGAATTCGGTTAAAACCGAACATATACTCAATAAAACTCACCTTTGCAGCTTCTTCTTCCTATTTCTCTCTCTAAAACCAAGAGCTCTCTTCCACTGTCTTCTTTTTTAGGCAATGAGCAGGTTGAAGAAACCAAAATGGGCGGCCATACCCCTTTATATAAGAAAATACTAAAGTTTTATTCTTTTTACACTTTGCCCCCTTCTACTTGTGTCCATATTCTTTTCTTTCTAGGTGCTTTTCTTTTCTCTTCTTTTAAATAAAGTTCGGGGTGTTACAAGTCCACCACCCTTAAATAGGTTTCGTCCCCGAAACCTGTCACTTCTTGAACAGTTGCGAGTGATGCTGTATCACCTCTTCCTTGATCTTATACGTAGGCTTAGTCCCCTTCTAGGCTCCACTGTATTCGCACAAGTGGAACCACCATTATCCCTAGCCCTTCTCTTCTTTCTATCATAAACGGCCACCAGTTGCTTCTCGTAGTAGAATCCTTTGCCCATCTCAGTATTCTCTAGTGGCACGTTCATATCCTTATCGATTGAGCACTCTCTTAGACTAGATACATGGAACGTCGGATGACTTCCACTTAACACGTCGGGTAGCTCCAGTCGACATGCCACTTCTCTTACCTGAGCAACAATTTAGAATGGCACTATATAACTTGTTATTAGCTTTTCTTGTTTCTTTGAATCGGATGATCCCCCTCTCCACGACGAGGCCTTCATCATTACTCCATCACTGTAGGTCGGCACCGAACTCTTGTCGGGCGTGGTAGATTAAACTATCTTCTTACGACACTCAGAGTTTTGTCTCATAGGCTACTAGCCAATTCATCCGAAGGCGTACGCCTATCCACCTATGTTCGTCCTGAACAGTCAAGCAGGAGACACGTACTCTCTCAATTCTATCGCGCAATCCTCTTGGGCATCAGGTATCCTAATGGACTTACCAGTAGCAATTTCTACATCAAAGGACTCATCGATCATTCTACTCCTAGCATGCAAGTTACCACAAAATGCAGCAAGAATGAAACTACTACTAGCACCACAATCAAAGCATAGATGCACAAATTTAAATTACCAGAAACGTACCTGACGTCACGTCGGAGTCCACTCTAGGCTCCTCCTGGTCATAGCAAATGCTCTAACCTTCATCCTCTACTCTCCTTCCTCACACCGGAGCTTCATGCCCTCGACTTCTTGCAGTCTCTGCTCATATGTCCAGTCTCGCCACAGTCGTAACATTTAGCCATGTGACAATCCCTCGCTCTATGGCCCTCTCTTCCACACTGGAAGCAAATGTTTGATCCCCACCGGCACTCCCCCACGTGGCCTCTACCACACTTCTTGCATACCTCTTCCCTCTCAGTTATCCTCTTCCGATCTCGAACCTCGTCGTCTTACCTCCAGCCACAAACTCACCATCATCATTATCCCGCCTTCTGTTCTCACTCTTATCATAACCTCGCTCCTCCTCTTCATCCATTATAGCCACCACCTCTCGCTCATCATGCAGCCTCCACGCTAGGTCGACCACCGACCTAAACGTACCTGGCCGGGCAACGATCAGATGTCTTTGGATTTCTGCTGGTAAACCTTGAATATACCTTTTGATCTTTCGTGACACAGGCGTCACCTGATCTGGCACCAGCCTTGCCATCTCATTGAACTTCGTGGAGTACTGCTGGTGAGTCATCGTTCCCGCCTCTAGCTGCAGGAACTCCCTCTCGACCTTGTCAAGCTCTCTATAAGGGCAAAACTCCTCAATTACCAACCTCTTCAGCTCCTTCCACCTCATCCTCCCGACTGCCCTGGTACCCTCAGCCTGAATAATGTTGTCCCACCAGCATAAGGCTGAATCCACAAATGAGTGGGTAGCAAACTTCACCTACTGATCCTCGAGGCACTCGCTGATGTCAGGTACCGCTTCCATCTCTCTCACCCAACATTGTGCAACAGCAGCACTCCTATTTCCATCAAACATAGGGAGCCTACACCTTTGGAATGCTCCATAGCTACATCCCTTCACAGTCTCCGGCACAGCTTCCTTGTCCTTCTCATCGTCACTGGAGACAACCATGTCAGCATCGGGTTGCTTCATATCCCCAAAACCTCTAGCTTCACCTTCTCATTATGCGGTCCTCCTCCTCTCCTCCTTCTCCTTCTTCTCGTCATTCCTCACAGCACGGATAACTTCAGCCACTACAGACGGCAGAATCATCTGCATGACCTAATGAACCTCCTCGACCACCGCCTCCTTCATTGAGGCTCTCAGGTTGGCACTCTCATCTTCACCATTCTTGTGACGAAGCTCTGGCTCTTCAGGATCCGTCTCAGCAATCTTGGCCCTGCTCCTCGTGACACGCGGCCTAACACCACGTCCACCCAGACCTCCACCTCACGAAGCCTTAGAAGACCTATGGCCAGCCATCTAGAACACTACAAGATTCAAACACCAACACGGTCAATCAACGTAATAGCTCGAATTATGTCAAGTATAGTAAGTCCCTAATCGCAATGGCCAGTTGTGATTAGCCACATACTTTACTCTTCATCCCCCAAGCATTTCCTATCCTGACTACATCAGTATCTAAATCTACACAACAGCACACAAACCACATAACATGCGCACATAATACCGGTTAATATTAACTTACATAAAAGCTTTACATAAAACTTTTACATAAAACTTTTACCTGTAGGCATGTAGATACTAGGACTGACATCCCATCTCTTTTGTCACATTCACAGTTTAAGATTAGGTTTTTTTTGAAAATATTTACCCAATTCTCTTAAACTTTAGCTCTGATACCAACTTGTAAGGCCCCGTTCTTGGGACACTTACAGCTGGATAGTCATTGCATAAAAACATTTCAAAAACATACATTACTTTTGCAGCGGAATTTAAAGACTTTCATTAGTAACTAAAAACATGTCATCACATTACATCATTGTTACATTTCAAAATATGACATTATAACAAAACGTGGATGCCAGCCTCAAAACGTCCCCAGTAGCGTATGCATCCATGCCTGCAACTCCTCAGCATCAACAAAATACATGCCAACTATCATGCATACAAAAAGTCAGTGACGCTGAGTGAGTTCTAGTTTTATAAAAAAAATACTTTACTTTCGTTAAATCATAACCCTCACAATCGTACACGATCACACATTATACGTACACATTGATAATATTTATGTATTATCTTTATCATCGTTCATTCGTTCGTTCATTACATCTTTTACCATTAATCAGATCCTGTCTCATGCAATACCCCCGACTCATGTCCGAAGACTGATACTGTGCCGGGGCCTGTAAACAAACCCCCGACTCATGTCCGAAGACCGACACAGTACCGGGGTATGCGACAAAGATCCCGTCTCTGTTTGCAACACCCCAACTCATGTCCAAAGACTGATACTATGCCGGGGCCTGTAAACAAACCCCCGACTCATGTCCGAAGACCGACACAGTACCGGGGCAAGCATCACGACATTATTCGGGTCAACCTCAAGGATTAGACCCCCTTCGAGTCATTATTAGACTCCCATCGAGTCTATCTCAAAGATAGACTCCCTGTGTGCATCCTTCGGGTTAGCTAAACTGCACACAGTTGAGCTAACGACAACATGTTCGTGCACCTCCATTCATCAATTGCAAGACTTTCATTCATTCGTTACGTTCCACTTTTCATTATCGTTATCTTTCACTTCGTTACATAATACTTTACGTATGCACATTCATACATCATACCACGCAAAGTCATAACATCATACATAACGTATAATATAAAATAATACATACCCCTTGAAAATCGTTTAACGAAGAAAGATAACACATCACACACACACACACATCATAAGCCTCATCACATCATCATGCATACACCAAGCATAAGCCATCACATCACAACGGGACCTATTTTAAACATCTACCTCTTAAAACCCTTAGAAAATCCTAAGCCCAAAATGAAGAACATGGAACATTTTAGGCGCATGACCATAAAAATTCTAAGTATAAACGTCTGGGCGCATTACAACTATGTAGGTGCATTACCACTATGCAGACGCATGAGCCCTGCTTAGGCGCATCAACACTTAGGCGCATGGGCAACTCTAGGCGCATGGGCACTATTTGGGCGCATGACCACCACTTAGGCGCATCAACACTTATTCTGGGCGCATGAACTACTGTTCACACGCATGTCCACTATTTGGGCGCATGACCTTGGGCGCATGAGGACAGTTAGGTGCATGAGATAAGTTGGGCGCATGGGAACTTTTCGAAATTCTTTAAACTACCAAAAACACCCGATTAACATTCTAACACCACCCAAACACAGATCTAACATACTAAGGCCCTTAAAACATACTAACAACAATTCTAACCACCAAAACAGCATCAAAATATACATTCACAGAACATCATTCGAACAAATTGCAGAAACATTCGGTTAACTCTTTAAAACGTTTATTCGGTATGCATAATAGCCCCAAGAAGTTGAAAATCAGTAAAAGAGGGGTTCTAGAAACTCATACTAAAGTAATCCTTCGAGCAAAATACTTCCACCTGCAATTCAGCTCCAAATTCCCGAACACAAGCACTAAAACATCCGGAACTTCGGTCAAAGCTTGTGAATTCGGTTAAAAACGAACATATACTCAAGAAAACTCACCTTTACAGCTTCTTCTTCCTCTTTCTCTCTCTAAAACCGAGAGCTCTCTTCTACTCTCTTCTTTTCAGCCGATGAGCAGGTTGAAGAAACCAAAATGGGCGGCCATACCCCTTTATATAATAAAATATTAAAGTTTTATTCTTTTTACACTTTGCCCCCTTCTACTTGTGTTCATATTCTTTTCTTTCTAGGTGCTTTTCTTTTCTCTTCTTTTAAATAAAATTCGGGGTGTTACATTTTTATTGAACATACACACACAATATATACAATCAGGCAGTTAACTTTGACAGTTTCTCTATATTCAAGATTAAGCTAAGGGAGGGTTCTTATTATTTTTAATGAATTAAACAACTGAATTAAACTCAAAACCAGTTTTTAAACATGATTAATAAGTCCAATTGACACGACTAGAAATTCAAATCGACCTGGTAAAAAGGCTTTTGTAAATAGGTCAGCCAACTATTTTTTAGTTGCGATTTGAATCAATATGATTAAACCTTTTTCAGAGTTATCTATGAGAAAATGATATCGAATTTTGATATGTTTTGTTTTTGAGTGCTGGACAGGATTAGCTGTAATAAACATAGCAGCAGTGTTATCAATGTAAATAGGGGTTTTAAGAAAATTGAACCCGTAATCCAGCAGTTGGTTTTGTAACCAAAGGATTTGAGAACATCCTACTGATGCAATAATGTACTCAGCTTCTGCGGTTGAAACAGAGACATTTGTTTGTTTCTTACATTGCCAGGAGACTAATTTGGGACCTAAAAACTAACAACCACCCGTCATATATTTACGATCTTGACAACATCCCCCATAATCACTATCTGTATATCCATGTAACTCGAAGTTTCCTTCATAAGGATATCATAATCCTAAAGCCGGTTTTCCCTTGAGATACCTGAATATTAGTTTAACAGCGATTAGATGAGATTCCTTCGGGTCAAATTGATACCTGGCACAGACACAAACAACATACATTATATCAGATCTAGATGCAGTAAGATACATCAATGATCTGATCATAGATCTATATAGAGTTTGGTCAACTGATTTTCCTTTAGAATCAGGTTCAATCTTGGTATTTATGTCAGCTGGAGTTCTGATGGATTGACAATCTTGTAGTTTAAATTTCTTCAAGAGTTTTTCAACGGATTTATCTTGATTGATAAAATTCTATCTGCAGACTGCTTCATTTGAAGACCAAGGAAAAATTTAATTTCTCCCATAGAACTCATTTGAATACAAGACTTCATGATTTCTTCAAATTCATTGCATAACTTTGGACTTGTAGAACCAAATATGATATCATCAACATACACTTGAACACATAAGAGATCATCACCATCCTTCTTAATAAACAAAGTAGGATCGATTTTCCCTCACGTGTATCCATGTTGTGATAACGTTTCATACCAAATTCTAGGTGCTTGATGCAGACCATACAATGCTTTGCTAAGCTTGTACACATGATAGGATATTCTGAATCTTCAAAACCTGGAGGTTGCTTGACATACACATCATCGGTGATTGGTCCATATAAGAAAGCACCTTTAACGTCCATTTGATACACCTTGAATTTCATGAATGATGCATAAGCCAGGAAGACACGAATTGATTCATGTCTTGCAACTGGAGCACATACTTCATCATAATCTATTCCTTCTTCTTGGGTGTAACCTTGTGTAACGAGTCTCGCTTTGTTGCGAACAACAATTCCCTGATCTTCTGTTTTGTTTCGAACAACCATTTTGTGCCTATGGCATTTTCTCCTTCAGGTAAATCCACAAGCTTCCACACTTCTTGTTTACGAAATTGCAATAACTCTTCCTGCATTGCTTCAATCCAACTATTTTCCTTTAACGCTTCAGTGATGTTTTTAGGAATAATTTGAGATAGAAAACACGATTATAAGTAGAGATTTGCTTTTTCTGAATGACTTCTCATTGTTCTTTCATTCAATGGACTGATAATCTGAGATGTATGATGGTTCTTATGAACACGAGATGTTGGAATCTCATTCACTTGAATATGAACATCCAGATTAGATTGGTTCAAATCGGAAAGCTGATGCAATAAGTTCAAAGAATATGGATTGAAATTAGGAACTTGAGTCGGTGAATTGATAAAGTAATCAAGATTATCTGTAACAACTACATCATCAGAAATGGATGACGTTCCGGACTCAGTTTGTATAATTTCAGGACCATCATTAGGAATAGGTTATGAAACATTTGTATTCTCATACAAGGAATGTTCTTGAGCTTGTTGATGTTGATCATAAGATTCAGACTGAAATATAGGATCTTTCAGAAAAGAGAAAAATGGATAATCTGGGCTTGAGTCATCCGTATCATCAGAATCAGAATCATCGCTAAATGATCTGAGATCTCCTTCTTGATTTTCTTGTCACCTATAAATTCAGACAAGTTAGAATTGAAAGAGTTTGACAAAGAATCTAAATCAAATAACCAAGCTGGACCATTTGCAACTGACGGAAAAGAGTTTTTAAGAAATTTAACGTTGAAAGTTTCAAGTATAACATTTGTCCTAGAGTTATAAACTCTAAAATCTTTTAAAACTGATGAATATCCAACGAAAAATCCTTCATCAGATTTTGCGTCAAATTTTCCTAGCTGATCACTTCAATTTAAAATCAGAACTGGACAACCAAAAGATTTAAGAAAATCTATATTTGGTTTCCTGCCAAACATCAACTCATAAGGAGTTTTCTGTTTATCTTTGATGAAAGACCTACTATATGATTTCTTGCTACAAGCTTGTTCATGTTCTTGAAGTTGGAATGCCCGAGACGTCTATGCCATAACTGGCTTTCGTCATTTGATGCTTGAGCAATTAGGCATGTTGTTTCTGTAGAAGGATCAACTTAAGACATATCTAACTTGTATACATCTTGATCACGAACAGCTTTAACAACTACCCATTCTTTGCTAATCTGAAAACCTGGCTTCAAAATATAACAGAACGAATCATCAAAAAGAACTGAGTAAGATTTGTCACAAATTTGGGAATCACTTAAAAGATTAAGGTTCAACTATGAACAGTAGTTGACTTTATCAAAGCTAATGATCCCATTGGACACCGTTCCTTCGCCTGTAATCTTACCACCTGTATCACCTCTAAATGCAACATGTTTACCATCTTTTAATTTAAATTCTTGAAGCAAGGCATTGTTGCCTGTCATATGCCGGCTACACCCACTATCAACATACCATGTGTTAATAGGTCTTCTCGGGCATACCTACATTTCAAAAAGAATTAAGTTGAGTTATCAACCCAAGCTGATATGGTCTTGGGCTTACCAAATTTATCAACAATAGTAAACTGTTTAAAGTGAAGCTTTTTCAAATCAGGCTTATTGTTAACCAATTTACCAATTCCGTTTCTTACAAATTTTTGATTATCTTTGATTTGTTTTGTCCATGAAACATTGTAACATTTTTCAAGATCATCATCAATATATTTCAAAACACCAGATAAAAATTTTTGTTTACCAAACTTCCCACCATTCATTCTCAAAGATCGTGAAATGAATTTTCCTTGATTATACTGTCTTGGTTTTGCAGCATAAGAATCATCATAAACAGAATCATTTCTTCGAAAAGATCTCAAGCCTAAGGAAGGTTGTTTTGTTAATCTTTGAAAACCAACACTTTGATTTCTTTGAAATTATGGATTGACATATCCATTTCTTAATTGTGGATTAACATATCCATTCCTCAGCGAGTTCTTTCTGAAGAAGCAATTCTTAGTTTTGTGAGTTCTTTCATCACAATTGGTACAATATTTGTAGAAATAAAAATCAGCTGTTGAATGGTTTTTCATATCACAAATATGACAGTACTGTTAAAGAAACATTCTCCTGTCTTATGATTGTACATATCACATATATCACAGTACCTTTGTTAAAATTTAAACATCTGTTGATTAACTTTTGATGTGGAGGCCACATTTGATCCTTGTTTTGATTTAGGAGTTGAAAAGTTAATCTGTTGTTTTTGATTTAAAAGTTGTTCTTTTGAAATTTGGGTTTTGCCTTTTGCTCATTAACATCATTTCTTGACTCTTTAGATACAAATCTTTTATTGACAGCGGAAGACTTAGGAACTAAACCTGTTTTCAGATCAGAGTTAGATTTGTTCTTTAAGTTAGATTTGATTTCTGGAATTTTGTTCATGTCAAAAGTACCCGTAGATACATACTTTATTGGTTTAAACTGATTAGTTTGATTTGTTTTTTGAGTTTGATTGTTTTGAGAAGAGTTAGATTTAGCATTTTTCCTTCTCCTTCTTTGATTTCTTGATCTTGATGATTTTGTTTACTTTGGGATTGAACATCTTTAGTAGATGACTCTTTTACATTTTCTTTATATTTTTGTTCTTTTTGCCATTTAATGAAATATGGAATGTTTAATCCGTAGGAAAATGAATCTTTAGATGTTACTTCATCTAGTTTTGCTTTCTCTTTATTCTTTGAGTTTTGTTTGTCATTCTTTACCATCACTTCTTCAATAACAGACTGTTTTGGAACAAACATCTTCTTATTCTTTAGTCGTGGTTCATAAGATTTTACTTTTATAGGATGACCAGTTTTAATCTTCTCTGAATCTTGTTCCTCAAATATCTTAATATTTGTTTTCTCTTCATCACTTTCACAATTCTTTTTCTTGTTTTTAAAGGCTTTTAGCTTATCTTTGTTTTCAGGTGAGTGATCATGTGTGTTAAAGTTTTCTGGTAGAGTGTTTGTGATAGATTCAGGCATTGGTTCATGTGTAAAACCTAAACCTATTTTGTTTTTATCTTTCCTCTCACTTACCAGCTGTTCTACAATAGTTTTAGAACTTTTAACTTTTGCAAGATCAACCTGTGTTGTAGCATGTGCTATTTTCTCTTCTTCTAAATTCTTTGTCATTTCTTCAAGTTGTTTCTTCACGAGTTCAAGTTCTTTTAGAGTTTTATTCCATGAGGTTTGTAAAGATAATATCTTTTCATCAGAGACTTTATGATCATTTTTCAGTTTGTTGTGCATTACTTCTTCTTGTTTAAGTTTATCACAGATCTTATATGAATACGTTCTGTAATGCTCAACTTGATCAAAACATGCTTTTGTACACATTTTCTCTCCGACTTCAACAGGAATTTCAGGATAACTTGAAGATGAAGTCTCAGAGTCAGATGATGGATTCTAAACCTTTGGTTGGTCAGACTGAGCCATAAGTGCAATCTCTTATGAATCCTCTTGTGGGTCAGATTTGTCACTCCAGTCATAGACTTCATCATCATTCTCTAAATCACTATCAGCCTTTGGATCATTATCTTCAGACCAGTCTTCATTTTGAATATCTGCAACAAGAGAAAAACTAGAGGTCAGATCAGCTGTCAATTGTTCAACATACGCACTCCAGTCATATCCATCTTTAATGCTAACAACAAGAGCTTTCTTTGGCTCTTCAGATGATTTTGATTCATCTTTAATTTCTGGCATAGGAAGACTCTGATAAGGCTTTTGGATGGTTTTCTGAGACTGCTGATGATATCTTTGATTGCTAGAACCTGCTTGACTATTTCCTCCTTGGTTTCTGGGAGCTTTACATTCTCTCGAGAAATGACCATAGCTGTTGCAGTTGAAACACCTTTATCTTGATTTGTCAAAGCCAACAGTTTTGTTAGCACTTGGCTTGTAGTTCCTGTTAACATAAGAGTGTTTTTGGGTTCTATAAGAAATCATCATCATCTGCCAGTTCAAGTCCATCTCTTCCATATCATCAGGATCTATCTCGAACAAATCCTACAAAACAAGATCTAATTGTGTTAAATGACTACCTTAATAAGCTTGAAAACTTGCCATAAAAGCAGTAAAAGCAGATTTAGACTCATCATCCTATAAAAGGATAATAATAACATCTTTAACTTTGCTAGTTTTAGCAGAGTTAGAAGATAGAGTCTTAGTTTGAGGTTTAGGAGTTTGAGTTTTAGGAGGAGACTGAGATTGAGGTTGAGTTGTGTAAACATGAGCACTTGTGTAAGAAGAATCTGTAAAGAAACCAGCTCTGACGAACAAATCACTCTCTTCTTCTGGAGTATTATTATCTTTTGCCAGAAAAGCATTCTCGACTGTGTTATCTGGAGATGCAACATACTTGTATTGAGACATTGAAGTAGCTCTATCATTGTTTCTAGAGCTCTCATCAATCACAACTGATTCAATCTTGGCAATCAAAAGATCTAGAGCCATAGGAAACTTTTCAGTATGCTTTAGTAGAGTAACTATCTGTTTCCATGAAGATGGAAGAGCATTGAGAAGTCTGTAATTTAGATCTTTTAGATCATTTTTGATACCAGCAGTTGACATCTCAGTAATTAGTTGCATAAATCTGTTCATCCTTTGATTAATTGTTTCACCAGAAAGATGCTTCAATAACTTCAATTGCCTCTTGAGTTTCTGCTTTTTGAGATCTTGTATCTCTTTACCACCTTCACAAATGATTTTCAAAGCCTTATACATTGTGTACCTAGTTTGATAACCATCAAGTCTAGTCAAGACTTCTAATGGTAATCCCTTACACGTCAGTGAATAAGCTTTGATATCATTCTTCACCTTTTTTCAAAGCCTTATACATTGTGTAAAGAAACCAGCTCCAACGAACAACTCACTGTCGTCTTCTGGAGAGTTATCATCTTTGACCAGAAAAGCATTCTCCACTGTGTTAGCTGGAGATGCAACATACTTGTACTGTGACATTGAAGCAGCTTTATCATTGTTTCTAGAGCTCTCATCAATCACAACTGATTCAATCTTGGCAATCAAAAGATCTAGATCCATAGGAAACTTTTCAGTATGCTTTAACAATGTAACTGTCTGTTTGCATGCAGATGGAAGAGCATTGAGAAGTCTGTAGTTTAGATCTTTTAGATCATTTTTGATACCAGCAGTTGACATCTCAGTAGTTAGTTGCACAAATCTGTTCATAATCTAATTAATTGTTTCACCAGAAAGATGCTCAAACAACTCTAATTGCCTCTTGAGTTTTTGCTTTTTGAGATCTTGTATCTCTTTACCAACTTCATATATGTTTTCAAAGCTTTGTACATAGTGTACCCAGTTTGATAACCATCAAGTCTAGTCAAGACTTCCAATGGTAATCCTTTACACATCAATGAATAAGCTTTGATATCATTCTTTACTTTCCTTAAGTCATGACCTTGCACACCATCCTCAGGATAAGGTTCTTGAGAGTCTTTTATGTAAACAATTCTCTATCAGGACCATCAGATGTAATCGGGATATGAGGTCCTTTCTCTATTGACTTCCACAAGTCAGTGTCAATAGAATTTAGATGATGCTTCAGTCTTAAAGACCAGTTCTTGAAATCAGCTCTGTTCTTTAGCTTTAGAACCCTGTTCTCAGAATCTTTAGACTTAACCATTTTGTATTTTTGAATTTAAGAAAAAGACTTCTTTTTGTTGTTTTAAGTTTTGAATTAAAAACTATGAAATGAAAATATTTTTGGATTTTAGTTTCTGAAAAAAGAAATTCTAAGTGTAAACTGATAAGTCTGAAAGCTGGTGTGTCACACCCCAAAAAGCGCACCAGAAGGGCACGCATGTGATGGAGATAATGGAAGTTGGATTACTTCAAACAAATATTAAGCAAACAAATCATGGATACCAAAGTTAACCATTATTATAGAGTGTATAACATTGATCCAAAAAGTAGTCTTAACTTGAAAACTAAAATAGTAATAACATAATATTGTTTTTAAACATTAACAAGAGTTTTTGTTTGGAAATTGGGTCCTAAAATAGTATCCAAAGTTGATAAGTTTTCCGTTAAAACTCTTTTCATTCCCATGCATGCCTAATCACCTGAAAAACATGCCCAAAAGTTTATCAGCAAAAAGCTGGTGAGTTCACAGGTTTATATAAAAAGGTTATCATAAGTTCCTTTATATAAAGATATGATTATCCCGGAATCAACCCCTGGATCGTCAAGGACTAGCTAGGTCCACTGACTATGATCGCAACCAAGAGCCCCATAATCAAACCAAGACAAAAAGTCCCTCAAAATCCTTTCAACATATATTCCCTCCGTACCAGACCGGTAAAACCGATCCTGAGGGCGGTTGTCAAACCCAATAGATCTACCAATATATCATGTGGCCCTCCAAGGGTGAATCATTATGTAAGAGGGCAATCATGCGCAAATAATAAAACAACTCAAGGCCATCACGAAGATCACGCAGTTATTCTATAATTTAATCATATCACGCATAAAACGTTATAGCATGTTTTCCCCCAAAACAATTAAATAAAAAGTTATTTAAAAATAAGGGTTGTGAAAACTCACCTTCAAATGCGACAGAGAGATGATCTAGAAAAATCGAGCCCGGAAAATAAACGACCAATTAACGCCCTAAACACAAGGATCTATTAATTGTCGAGTAATAAGTCTATACGTAAGTTCTTTACCCAACTCACTAGACTTGCCTTGAAATCCGTTTTTAAAAAGACCCGTTGGTGGCTTTTGGTTTAGTTTAATAATTTGTATTATATGTGACAAATATTTATTTATTAAATAAACCATTTAACCTTTAAACAACAACCACATAACACACACAAAATAGACACATCAAAATATATAAAAATATAACGCAAAATTTACTACATTATGTACTATACATACAACCAAACAAACAAATAAATAAAAAAATAAGTAAATAAATAAATAAAAATATTAATTCATAATAATATTTTTTTAGGTTTAATATCCATATTCTTGCTCTAGTTAAGAAATCTATTTCATATATTATTACTTTATAAATATTACTTTTTAACACAACTCAACTTTTATTAATCTTTTAACAAATAATTAAATTTTCAGTAGTAAAACATATATAAAATTATTTTAGATAATTTTTTATTATAAAAATATGCTCTATTATGTTTGACCCATAATTCACCCATATATGGCAAATTTTTTACCCGAAACCGCACGGTTTTACACGCATAAACAGTACCTCAACCCATATATATCTTGTAACCATTTTAAATGTTTAAAAATGACTCTTTCATACCAAAAACATTTTGAAATAATTTGTTAAAACTCAATTCCAAAACAGTCCATTATTTTTAACCCAAAATTGTCGATTTTCGGTTTTTTCGCTCGTATAAAGTCATCACCGAAGACCTTGCTTGTTATGGGTTTGTTATATGCTTAAAAACATAGGTTTTTAACTTAAAACAAAATATTATTTTCTGTCCAAAACCAGACTTGTACATAAATACTTGTTTTAGACCCGAAAACACCGTTTTTAACTCGTTTTTAAACGTAAAACGTTTACGAGATTAAACCCAATCATTAAGACTTTTATTTTCAGTGATATTACTAACTTTTAACTTATATTTTACAGGTTTTGAACTTATTATTCCAGATCTTACAAAGTTACTAGTCTTGTTGACAATTAGATGTTATGAAATCATCACTAGCGGTCATGTCCAATCTACACTTGAGTACCATTAATTTCTATCTTGTTTTAATTTTTTCTTTAAATAAAATATGAATAAAAATTTCAAAGTTTCCAGATCATGATCACCATATACATGGATCATTTCAATCATCTCCAAACTCACAAATGAAGAACAAATCAAGAACAAAAGTGTAAACCATATATACATACATATACACGATTTCATACATACATACATAGTCCAAATCATAGATTTTATCTTGTGTTCATAGTTTTTATTTTAACAAAACGTACTTTAAAAGATCAACAGATTTCAGATCACGATCACCACTATTCATGGATCATCTCAATCCTTTATGAAATCAAAGAGCAAGATGGGTTCAAGAACATCATTCTTTACATACAATCATGTATTACTCATTTTCATCATTTGATAGACTCCTTTTGGAGATGGGTTTCTTATGATGTTCATAACCTCAAATCAAAGTTTGATCATCTTGCATGCAAGAGAAAATCAACAAAATGTTAAAAGATCATCAAAACACAAAATCATCACACATATACACATACTTATGGCACACACTGTTGGTCTATTTGATCGAATATCAGTACACTTGTGTGGTTGATTCGTTCAATATCAACAATAATGCCAAACAACAAACACAATGATGAAGAAGAATAACCAAAAGTATTCAATCATAAAGCAATAATGATCCAATACATTAAAAGGTAACAAAGCTCAATATATTTCTGTGAAGAACCAGCTTACAAAGAGACTTGCAACAATGATAAACGTTTAGGGTTTTTGCAAGGATTACCCACAAAGAACAAGATCAAACAATATATATAGTAGGTATAGTTTTGCTGACAGCTTCGCTGTCAGTGAAACTATTCTGCCACTGACACAGTTTCGCCCGGCAGAGCCTGACAGTTTTGGCGGGTGAAACTATCAGCTTGCTATGAGCGAAACTACAGTTTCGCTCATAGTTTCGCTGGGCAGGAAAACATAACAAACTTACAAAAGGAAACTAACATTAAACCTATTACAATTAAACATAACTAATATCTAATCTATGGTGAGTCCAACCTATACTTGATCTTCAATACTCCCCCTAGGTTGGATATCACCGTCTTGATCAATCTTCATTTGTCTTTTCAGCTCCGGTATCTTCCACCACGTCAGATCTTTCTTCGTTACCTCCTGCGGCTTCATCCTCTGTACGTGCACTTGCCTGAGCAAATTGTCTTGTTAAGTCCCTCACGTCCATCCTCAACACATCTTCTTGCCAAACCTTCTGGGCTAGCTCCCTCACTTCAGTTCTAACACCCCTTACCTTGTTAGCAACCGTCATAAACAGGCTTGCTTCTTTGTGCGTCTCAGCTCCAGCCCCAGCTTTAATGTGATTTTCACACAACATCACCAGATCTTCATCATAAAACGAAAATATCTCCATTGGATCAAAAAGTCTCATTTCAGCTCCATCCTTTACGCGAATCACTGCCTCACCCGTGTTGTTATCATAAAACCATTTTTCAAACTTCTCAAGCCTTTTGGGAAGGGGGTCAGGTAACCTCACTCGACTCACTGTCTTCGGGGGCTTCACTCTCAACACAATCCGACCCTTTCCCGTCTCCCAATCCTTATCCTTCTTTGACCTCCGCCTCTCTGCCTTCATAAATCCAAAACCCTCGAAGTTATCGTTCAGCCCTTTCTTTATTTCTTCCTCCAACATCTTAGCCCTCTCACTCAAATCGGAATCTATCAAAGGAATTGTAGCTAATCTCCTCAGATCCCATTTAGGTAAGGTCTTGAATGCCTTCCTTTTGTGCAGGTAAGAGATCCCTCCCCCTCTTCTCTTAATCATGAACATTTTGAGTTCAGGGTTGTATTTCCAGCTAATGATTTTCTTATCCGCCTCCTTCTTGCTGGGCCCCTGAACATTTTGAAATAATGGGGTTATTTCCTCAGCCTCCTTCTCCCTAACGAACCACTCATCCTTATCCATTTCAAACACATCATTTTCATCCGAGCCCTTCTTGGCCACATACGTCAATGGTCGTTCATCCACCTCATAATAATCAGGTTCTGAATCATAGTCAACTAGCTGCTCATCCTCTACCTCCTCATCTATCAAACTCTTGTCAGCCCTTTCCACTAGATTATCTCTCATAACCTCCTCTCCCACCAGATCCTTCTCTATATCAAAGACCAAATTCACAAACCCAGCCTCAATCACCTCTTCTTCATCCTCAGACCTCCCGGTCACATTCTCAGTCTCAACATCCTTTCTCACCCCTGAACCTCCTGCTATCTCAGCTTATGCACCACTAGTGCCCTCTCCTGCCCTCGATGATGTACGCACATTCAAAAATGGGTACTTAGATAGATCAGTCATATCATCTAACTCAGTTTGAGTTAGCTGATTAGGCAGGCTGGCTGCAGCCTTTAGCTCATTCACATCCACCAACAGTTTCTTTATTAACTTCTGCTGATCCACCAGCATCTTGGACATCCCCTCTAACATCTCATCCTTTCTTTTCTCCCTCAGCTCTTGATTGGACAGCTTAGTTTTAATCTACTTAACTTATTGACTAAAGAAGTCTTGAGATTCCTGATAATGTCCTCATCTAGCCCTGCCCTCTCATCCCTTCTCTGGGGCTCAGAGAATGCTTGATGCTTATGCTTTGTTCTCCTCTCCAACTCCCCCTCCTCAGCCTTTTTCTTTGTTCTTCTTTCTTTTTCTACTCTCACCTCCTGCTCAACCTCATGAATATCTTCTTCAATGTCATACTCTTTTTCCTTCACATATCTCTTCTGTTTCTTTATAGATTCAACCTACTTAAGTCTCGTCTCCTCAGCCCTCTTATCCTCTGACTCAACCACCCTTCGAATATAATTCCATCTTTCAGGAGGGTACATATTTTCCAACAGATGTGTAATCTTCTCACTGAAATCGTGCCTTATTGCGCAGCAGTCGGCAAAAATGCGAGAGTTCATCTGCACTAATCTCTTTATCTCCCCGTGCCTCGGAACATTAGGAATAAGATCATCAATAATCATCTGCAGAAATCGAGGATACAACAGCCATTTGTCTTTCTTTAGGGCCATTACGTTCTCCGCCATGCAGTCAAAGATAAGTTGGGCTATATTGGCCTTTTGCCCTCTACAAAATATAACCATAGCTTTGGCCCAGTCAAGATTTAGCCCATCGGATCCACCTTTTCGGTGATCTAAGCACATGATGAATACATGAGCGATATATCTCCACTCTTTGGATAGAAAGGACTTCTTGATCTCCTTTCTAGTGCCAAAAAGAGGCCCTCGTAACCAAAACTCCTGAATGCATCAAAAACCTCCTAGTCTGTCAACACGACCTCATCCCCCCTATCCTCTTGAAGTCTTAACACGCGTGTAATGATCTCAGCAGTAATAACAATGTCGTTCTCCAGTACTCTCGCAAAAATCCTTTGAGGATTGGCTCTTGTGTCGTACTCGGCAGTATGCCAGAAATCTCTGATGTGTAGATCGTAGATGGTGGGAGAATGAGTGACAGCATATGCAATGGGAGAACTCTGAAGCCAACGGATACAGTCTCTAAATCCCGCAGCTTTGGGATGTGTATCATCCAAGATGGTCGTGATGTTATTCCTCTCATCAAACTTTAGATTAGCCATTTAATCTGAAAAATAGATGAAACGTATTAGTAAGATATATTAAAACAGTAGTTTCGGCAGGCGAAAATATAATTTCAGCAACCAGCAAGAAGCAGTTTTGGCATGACGGAGCGCGTGTCGAAACTATAAATTCGGCAAAGCGAAACTGAAACAAGACCAGCAAAACTGTGAAGTTCGCTCGGACAGCATGACTTTACAGTCTCGCTGAAAAACCTTTGAACTTTCGTTCAGTTTTGCAGGACTATCAGTACTTTCACAGTAAGAACTGCGAAGGCACCGAAGAGTCACAGTCCAATCGGACCAAAAAAAATGGTTAAAACCTAGATTAAACTACAACCAATGGTTCAAAACTCACAACAGAAGAGAAAAGGACCACCAAACAATGAAAACACGCTCAGAACCACAGATTCGCCCAAGATAGACACGGTATACACACGATGACCTAAAACCCGATGGTGCGAAAATGAAGTCTTAATTTCGCAAGGAGCGATATATAGTATATAGTTTCGCTGGTAGCGAAACTATTGTTTCGCCCGTAAATGTTTTGGTCAAAATAACACAGATAAGAGCGAAAGAGCCGGCGAATCTACAATTTCACCCTGCGAAACTATCAGCGAAAGTATAATTTCCCTGAAAACCAAATTTTTTTTTTTAAGTAACAAAAATAGAAGAAAACAAAAAAGGATTTGCCCCAACAAGCCCTTACCAGACTTCACAAAAATTTAACATAAAAAAGAGGAATTAAAATAAAGGTAGATAAGAACGAGAAACAGAAGAGATCTTCTGGAGAGTCATAGTTCGGTGGAATTGCTGATATATTTGTCCTTCTAAGTCCATGCCTTCTTCTTTTTCAACAAATAAATTGCAGCTACAGTTATCATGTTTTGGTTCGATTGAAGAACACTGAATGACTCAGTTCCCACAGACATTTGGCAAAGAGACTTATCCTGTCCTCATGATATATTGAACAAATGACATTCCCTGAAAGATTATTTCCCTTTAAAAAGAAACAAAGATCCTTTTTACAAGAGAAGCACATTCCTTAATGACATCAAATGATGAGAGCTCCAGGTCTATACTCACGTATAATAGAGGAGATGATCAATTGAGTCATTCAGATGAGAGCTTCAGGTCTATACTTACGTATAACAGAGAAGATCATCAAATGGTGCCGATGAGAGCTCCAGGTCAGTACTATCGTACAGCAAAGGAGATCATCACTCCAGGTCAATGTTCACACATAGCAGAGGAGATAAGCATGAGTAAATATACAGTAAGGAGCTTCTTAGAAACAAAGACGAACATCGATATAGCTATTGTCAAAGACAAGAAACACTTCTTAGAAACAAAGACGAATAGCCATATAGCTAATGTCAAAGACAGGAAACAACAAATACAGCAACGCAGAGATGTCATGTTCTCAACCTTTTTTGAACAAGGACTTATAACTTTGTGAAGGCCAAGAATGTCAAGGGAATAATCCGAATCATCCAGTATCTTATACTGTTAGTTTAGCCACAAGATTACTGTCTACTTTGCTTTCAGGCTGAACCTATCAAGCTTATCCCAGCCCAAAACTATAGACTTCCTTCACATCATCCAGGCAAGACAATTTTTATTAAGGAGAATACTGCAAAAGGTAACAAGAGAGACAGTTATTATTCTCCCCCGAAATTTCTACAAATCAACGAGATAGAAGAAATTTCAAAATAAAGATTTCAACGAAAGTACATAATATATTTTTTTTTTGTTTTTTGTTTTTTTTTAATGTGAAAAGATAAAGGTTAAGGGGCAAATTAAACAGATGAAACAGAGAAACAAAAGAATAAACAATATTCACAAGACCTAGGATAAATAAAGGAAAAGATTTAAAAAGATATTAAACCTAGCATAGAGATCAGTTCATAAAAACGAGGTTTGTCAAAAGTTTTAGTGAAAAGATCTGCTTTTTGATTTTTAGTGTCAATAGGAATAATATCAATAAAACCCTTTTCTTGAGCATCACGGATTGCATGAATCCGTGTCTCGATGTGATTGGTTCGGGAATGATGAATAGGATTCTTTGCGATGCCAATAGCTGCTTCGTTGTCACAGAACAACGGTGTATGAGGAAGTTGAGGCCATAGTCAATCATCTGATGTTGTATCCAGAGCACTTGGGAGCAGCAGCTTGAAGCAGCAATATACTCTGCCTCCCCCGTGGAAAGAGAGACAGTAGTTTGTTTCTTGCTCTACCATGATACAAGACAATCTCCTAGGTACTGACAGCCTCCAGTAACCGATTTTCTGTTAAACCTGCAACCATTTGAATCACTGTCAGAATAAGCATGTAAGTCAAAATTCCCACCATAAGGATACCAAAGCCCTAAACGAGAAGAGCCTTTAAGATAACGAAAGATTCGTTTGACTGCCTTTTCATGAGACTCTTTCGGGGCAGATTGGTACCGAGCACAGTATCCTACAGCAAAGGTTATGTCAGGACGGCTTGCTGTAAGATACATAAGGGAACCGATCATAGATCTGTAAAGATGAGGATCAACAGGTTTCCCATTCTCGTCTGGAGTGAGCCATGTTTGAGCAGTGAATGGAGTGAGTTCAGAAGAGTCAACATTGCCATTTGCCACTGAATGTCAGTCTCTTCTAGATCATCAGGATCCACCTGATATATATCCTCCATTGTCATTCCTCTTCCTTTCAACTCTCCAGCCACTAATGCCTCATAACTCTGAACGAACATGCCAAACAGAACCATCGTTTCAGATGGAATTGACGTTCCAGCATTTGCTATTGAGTTGGCTTGATCTCTACCACCATTAACAATACCACCAGAATGATCACCATTATTCACTCCTCCTTGTCGTGATGTCTGCACTGGAGAGCTTGCAGCGGAAGAAAGTAGTGCAGCATTTTGAGGGAAACCAGGTAAAGGCATCAAGGTCTGATTGAACTCCCTTCGTTTCATGTCCAATTCAAATGATTTAGGCTTATTAATGATGTCCATAAGCTTATAGTCAGTGAAACCTCTTTCTTGCTTTAAAATCCGCACCTGTAAACTCCACTGAGGTGGGAGAGAGTCTAATAACCTGTTCACCTGCTCACTATTTGAAAGTTTCTCATCATATTTCTTTAGTGTGCTCGAAACTATTAGAAAATGGTTTGTAAGATCTGTGAAACTCTCATTCTTGTATCCCACAAAAGAGTTGAACTCCTTTTCAGCTTGAATACTCTTATCTTTCACCAACTCATCATTTCCATCATAAAACTCACAGAGAGCATCAAAAAGAGACTTAGCATTCTTGTGTTCAGCAAAACGATTGTAGATGTCTGGTGCTAGACATAGAGTTAAGGCTCCAAAGGCTTTCTGATCTCTGTCAATCAACTTTAGATCTCTTTCATTGAAGGTAGCTGGGTCCTTGTTCTGAGATACAACATCACCAACAGTAACGGTTGGTATGTGTGGACCAGAGATGATTGATTCCCATTGATTGTGATCCGTGTAAAGAAAAAGGCCTTGAGACATCTCTTCCAGTCTTCAAAATTGTCTCCGTTGATGAGTCTCGGTGGTCTGTTGGGTGCCACACTTTCAAGATCAGCAGAGTAGTCATCTTAGCCATGATAGTTTCGCAGATGAAAAATGCAGTTTCTCTGGATAGAACTAGTTTCGCAGGAAGACAAATGCAATTACACTAGAGTAATCTAGTTTCGCAGAAGAGACACTAGTTTCGCTGCAGTAATTTCGGCAGACAGTTTCGCTGGAAATTTCGGCAGCAGTTTCGCTAGGCAAATGCCTAAAAATGCTTAGTTTCGGCGATAGTTTCGCAAGAAACAAGCTTGAACTTTCGTTCAGAGATAATTTCGGCGGCAATTTCGCTTGAAAGTTGAACACTAGCACCACTAAACTTTCATTCAAAAATTGTACTTTCGCTGAGAGGCTCAAAACTATCACAAGATGTAAAACACTTGTAGTTTCGCTGGATGAAGCTGCTAGTTTCGCTGGAAGAACACTAGTTTCGCCCGTTGAATCTGAAAAACTTTTTGAACACGAAATCAATCTGAAATCACCCAAATCTCGATGAACTTTAGATCTGATGATTACCAAGGCTTTCCCAACCAAGAACAAACCAATTTCAATCAAATTCCAAGACAAAAACACCCATATTTGACCCCAAATGATGAAATATTGATTTTGAACAAAAACAACCAAAAAAACCTCAAACAATCAAGAGCACTAAGGCTCTGACAGCATTTTGTTGGTCCATTTGATCAAATATCAGTACACTTGTGTGGTTGATTCGTTCAATATCAACAATAATGCCAAACAACAAACACAATGATGAAGAAGAATACCCAAAAGTATTCAATCATAAAGCAATAATGATCCAATACGTTAAAAGGTAACAAAGCTCAATATATTTCTGTGAAGAACCAGCTTACAAAGAGACTTTCAACAATGATAAACGTTTAGGGTTTTTGCAAGGATTACCCACAAAGAACAAGATCAAACAATATATATAGTAGGTATAGTTTCGCTGACAGTTTTGCTGTCAGCGAAACTATTCTGCCACTGACACAGTTTCGCCCGGCAGAGCTTGACAGTTTCACCCGGTGAAACTAGCAGCTTGCTATGAGCGAAACTACAGTTTCGCTCATAGCTTCGCTAGGCAGGAAAACATAACAAACTTACAAAAGGAAACTAACATTAAACCTATTACAATTAAACATAACTAATATCTAATCTATGGTGAATCCAACCTATACTTGATCTTCACACACACTCTCACACAGACACAGATTGTTTTACAACATATTTTATTGATTAAAACCTTTGTTGGAACCTTGGATTTCAAGAAAAGCTAGTTTTTCATAAAAAAAAATTGCAACAATCATCCAAAAGTCATGTTGCATTAAATAAAAGTTAAAGGTTGATACATAAGATGAACAAATTTTGAAGATTCAAGAATGATTTCCTTGAAGTTTTCTTCTCCTTTGAGATGGATTTATGCAATGTTTTGCACCAAGCTCATAAGGGATCCTTGAAATCAAGAAATCAAAGATTGAAATAAACTTTGGATGCTCAAAATCAATGAAATGAGGGCTGTTCTTGGTGGTCCAGCTATGACTTTTAGAGAGAAGGGAGAGGAGAGTGTGTAGGTGATTTCTAGTGAGAGAAAGGGTGGGTTGAGTGTGTGTAAAAGATGGAGTGTGAAGTTGTTTACATAGAAATGATTAAGTATGGTTAAAGTAAGTTAATCATGTGATTATATTGATGATATGGCTGGTTGATCTCCAAGTGAGATGCCAACTGGTGTAAGGCGGGTGTCAGTCTCGTTAAATTTTTCTATAAAAATCTTAAACATTCGGGTTTTTGCGCTAAAATTTTATATAAAATCAAAGTATTAATTTGAGACTTTTCAAAGGTTCACAACATTTAATAATAGTGACCAAAAAGTCAAGAATAAAAATATACACGCGGTATGCAACGTACTGTACGTTACTTCAAGGCAATATTTAAAAAGTCTTAATTTTTTTTTTCGCGATCAAGGTAAATAATAATAATTATTATTTTTCATGACTAATAATATTTTCACTTAAGATATATTAAATCATAAAAATCAACATATATTGACCAAATTTATTTAACCAAATTGTCACCAACGCTCTTTAAAAGTTTTATCGTTATGCGACCCGGTAATTCTCAAAATTACCAATTATAAAATTTATGCACTAAGGGGCTTTGCTAGATTTTAAATGCCCTTAATTATTATAAATTATCTCTTATGATGCATTTAATTATTTTATCACATTTTATTAACGTACGAATATTAACCTGGAAACACGGGATGTCACAGGATGCGCCTGAATAGTTGATAAGCGCCTAAATAGTAGTGAAACGCCTACACAATTCTCAAACACCTGACTTTGAAGTAGAAACGCCCAAGGGAATGCCTTAGTAGAATTTTGAAAAACACCCAACTGAAATGCGGCTGAACAGTTGTAATGCGCCCAAACAGTTGTTAAACTCCTGGGGTCCAGACAGTTCAAATGCGCCTAAACAATTGAAATGCGCCTAGAATTACTTTGTTTCTGCAAAGTCACCAAGTGTCCAAACAGTCTCAAAACGTCTCAACAGTGGGCAAACGCCTGATCTGAAACGTCTACACAGTATCAAAACGCCCAAATAGTGGAAATGCGCCTAGATTCTTAGACAATTTTCAGCAGTTTTCAACCATAATGCGCCTAATTCATCAGCTTCAACGAACTCAGATCTTATGAAAATCTTCAAAACTTGATTAATTGATCTAAAAACCTCCAATTTGGTAGTAATTAGGTCGATTAACAATCCTTAATCCTTAATTTCATCAAGCAACAAAAACAAATCAGTATTCTGATAGAATTTCAGTCCGAATATGAAGAACAAAGTTCGAACACTAATTCGATCAATTTCTCAGATTTGAACGAATTGAACACAAAATTGTGATTCAAATCATGTTTCTATTGATGAAACATTACTGAAAACAACAATTAATTGATCAAATTACAATCAATCACATATTTCAAGTGATTCAAAGAGCTCAAAATATCGATAAGCTCTGATCACTGAACCGAAGGCTTTGATACCAATTGATCGGTTCAAAAGGATCGAATCTATGATGATTTCATGATGCAATGATCAATTCAAACACAAAGTAATCAAACACAAGCAATTACATCAAAAAAAATCATAGATTTCATTGATAGCAAATGCACGGATACAATGTGTAGGGTTACAGTTCATTCAACTGATACTAGCTATTTCTTAGATCTCAAATGTCTAAGATCTAGTCTCTCCCTCTTATCTTTTGTCTACCCTACACATACATAAAATATCCTATTTATACTATCAAGAAACTAAGGAACATATATTTACAAATAAGTCCCTATACTATGACAAAAAACAACATAAAGACAAAATGTTAATCTTTCAAGAAGTCTAACAATTTTGTTCCTTGATCACATCTTATGGTCTTGACCTTATGATCAGATTGATTCTTAATTTTCAGAATGAAGTTCTTCAAGATCTTAGGAGTCTCATCCTTAGTTCTAAGGAAAAAGACCCAAGTGAATCTTATGAAACCATCTGTGATCACCAAATAGTATGAGGTCCTTCCTAAACTTGTTACACTGGTGTGGTCAAAGAGATCCATATGTAATAAGTGTAGGGGAGTAGTGATGGAGTTCCTTTCCTTTGGCTTATGAGACACTTTATGTTGCTTCCCTTTCAGGCATGCAACACAGTGGTCATTACTTGTAAACTCTTTCTTTGGCATTCCAGTTACCAAATCATTCTTAATTAATTTATTCATATTTTTAAAGATTACACAGCACATTCTTTTATGCCAGAGGAAAGACTCATCACTATTTGCTTTGGATAGAAAGCAAGGAACTTCTCCTGAGGGAGATGTTTCCTACAAGTCCAACTTGTACGTGTTCCCTTTCCTGGAGGCTCTGAGCAGGATATGCTCTTGAGGAATGACCATCCCGGGCTTGAGAACAATGCATTCATGCTCAATAAAAAGCATGTTATGTCTTTGATCACAAAATTAGGATACACTCAGTAGATTGTACCCAAGCTCTTTGACAAAATTTACCTTTTCAATGCTAAGCTTACCATTTATGACCATGCCCCTTCCTGTAATGTATCCTCCAGCATCTCCTCCAAAAGCAACTAGCCTACCAACAAATTTCTCAAAATTTGGAAGTAGAGAACCATTGCCAGTCATGTGCCTGGAACAACCACTATCAATGATCCATATATTTCCCTTAGTCTTTAACTGTTCCTGCACAAAAAGAAGTGATTAGTTACATTTGGAAACCCAAGCCTTATTAGTCTTAGGCTTTTCAAAGTGATTTGAAGACAATGTAATTGTAACTTATCCTATGTTCAAGCTTTGTGGATCATTAGTTGTTGTTGATGAAGAACTTCCAGTCAGCAGGTCCTTCTTCATCCACCACACCATCTTTGAAAGACTAAACTTGACCTTCAACACCTCGAAAGTTTTAACAACTTCTGAAGTTTTAGAGACTGGACCTTCGGAAGATCTTGCTTTCACTGTAGCAGGCTTTAGTACTTCGGAAGCATTCCTTTCTTCCGAGACCAAATTTTCTTCGGAACTCAAGTTTTCACTTGTCTTCTTTCACCTTGGAGCTTCTGAAGGAAAAAGACTTTCCTTCCAAAGCTAGCTTTTCCTTCTTCTTCTCAAAACTTTTCTCTTTGATCATGTGATTAGTACTTTTAGGATTGTAGATGCAATCCTTAGCAAGAAGAGAAGTAATACCACACATGATGCAGTCTATTTGCTTCCATCTGAGAGTCTTCTTTTGAGAGAAAGACTGAACTTGATAACTTTCCAACTCCATCTTCATCTTCATGGATGATGCAGCAAGCTTCTTAGGGAGAGGCTTGCTCTTGGAACTAGATGGTTCAGGCTATGTAGCAGTGGTACACAGCTGATCAGCCTTCTTCTCTTTGCTGGATTGATTTGGACAAGAACTAAAACTCCTGGTATTAGAGTTCATAGTTGAGTCTTCAGCCTTCACCACATCAAATCCTACAGAGATAAACACTTATTTCTGCTTAGAGTTGAAAGTGGGCTTGATCTCTTTAGCCTTCTTTGATCTCATCTTTGCACTTCTGATCAAGTTCTTCCTTTGAGACTTGGTCACCCCAGATACTTTTCTCTCCTCAGGAGAATAGTGACCCTTCTTAGGATGATCTTCTTCACTTTTCTCAAATTCATCCTTTACTATCTCCTTTTCATCCTCTTCAACTATAGGGTTTATGAGTGAAAGCTCATCTTCACAAGTTCCATACCTTAGAGATCTTACAGACAATAGAGTGTGTGGAGGAGCTATCTCAGTAGATCCCAGTCCCTGCTTATTTTGATAACAAACTTTTGAATGCAAGGATGAGGATATCATGTTCTTAAAGGTCTTTTCTTTAAGAACATGTTTTTCTGCCCTGACTTTGCTGATCATAAGCTCAGCTTAGCTTCAGTTAACTTAGTGATGATATCTTTTATCTGAGTCATGCAGTTGGTATGTTCATGCTTTAGAGTTGAAATGGTTTTCTCTAAATCTTTTGTTTTAAGTTTGTAATCATTTTCAGCTATTTTGAAATCAGCTTTTAAGATGTTTAAGGACTCCAAATCAGATCTTATCTCTAAGTTATAGGATCTATATTTGTTGACTTTAACAATATATTCAGGTGTATAGAGATGTTCCAATACCTTGTCTTCTTCATGATCTTCCATCAGTGCTTGATTTGGAGATTCCTCAACCTGAAAGCTCCAGTCAAAGCCTCCTTCTTCAATAGCAACTGCAGCTTATTGCTTGGGCTTCTCATTCTGGTGAGCTCCATCAGTGTAGTTTGGTCTGGTTTGTGCTTGGCCACCATTTATCTTTGGTGCCTTGCACTCTCTAGCAAAATGTCCCATTTGGTTATAGTTGTAACACTTCACCTTGCTTTTGTCCAACCCAAACTTTCAACTGGATATATTGCTAGGAAACTTCCTCCCTATCCTCTTGTAGAACTTCTTGGCTCTGTGAGTGAGAAGAGCCATCTGCTGGACTATTTCGATGCACTCCAGATCATCTGGATAGATACAGTCCATGTCTTCAAGGGTAAAGAGAAAGTTTCATGTGCTTTCAATAGAAGACACAAAGGCTTGTGAAGAGCTTGTCTCTTCGAATGGGCTTCCATGGATGTAGCTCTCTCTTGATGTCTTCGGGAAGGTGATGAAAGAACCCTTTTGTGAGTTGTTAGGGTAGCAGATGAGATGATGTTGTGGTTCTCTGCAATCCCTTTCAACCACATGAAGGGCTGAACTCTGCTGAATGTTGGAGTTAACAGATGAATTTTACATGTTCATCTCCATCTGGTAGCCACTGAGGATACCATACAACTCAGTGAGAGTAAGGGTCTTGAGGTTCTCATTCCTCTTAGTGACCACATAGTAGTGTCTCCATTGTCTGGGAAGAGAGGATATGAACTTCCTTACAATATCCATTTTCTCAAGAGTTACTCCTACATCCATTAGAGTATCCACAATCTCAACATTCTTAAAGTACTATTGAGTCATGGTTTCATCTGTTTTGAAGGTGAAGTTCTTAAACTGCTACTTCAAGGGGTCCTTCTTATTCTCTTTTGCTTTATTTGACCCCTGATGCATCAGCTTTAGTGCATCCCATAGTTGTTTTGCAGTCTTACACTTCTTGAAGCCTCTATAGATCGAGTTTGGAAGAGTAGTTTAGAGGGCGGTCATGGTCTTCTAATCTATGTCATTCTTCTTCCAGTCTTCATTAGAATAATCAGCCACTTCCTTTGGTATCTTACCACCACTAGCAGCAGCTGAAGGGGTTGATGGCACATGAGGTCCATAGACAACAGATCCCCACATCCTGGAGTCTTGAGACTTAATGAAGCCTTTCATTCTTTGGCACCAAGTGTCAAAGTTTTCAGGAGTGATCAGTGGAGATTTTGTCATAGTACCAGTTTCCATATTAGCCTTTGTGATAGCTTCCATTTAAGATGTTAAGTATTTTGTGAAACTAAAAGGATTTAAGACGATGAGATCATGTTGGGTTCAACAATAGATAAACTGAAGCTTTACAAAACACAATCAAAGCCAACTAAAGATCTCATTGTACAAGTTCAGAGACCAAGGTGATCACAACAAAAAAACAACAATACAAGACAATTCAACATGACAAAGTCAACATCAAGACAATTAGAAAGTCAAAATTAGGTCATGTTGTAATAATAATATAAATAGACCCACTAGTGCATTTTTGCAAGTGTGGTTCTTTTGTGTGTGTTTCTCATGGTGTAAATCACCACCCAAGGAGAAATCCTCTCCTTTGGGTGGGTTTGATTTCATCAGCCATCTATGATTCTCATTGTAACTTGTTTATCAACATCAATGAAATCATAACATTATTATTATCCATCTTTTTGTTCTTTGATTCACACACATACACCCATCTTAATTTTGATTTCTAGATCTGAACATGATGAATCCTAAGATCCAAGCTCAACGAATCTAAAATTATTGATTCAGCAGATCATACAATGAAGAGCCTAAAATGGCTCTGATACCAATTGCAGGATCGTGTGGAGGGTGGTCAATACAATAAAGTCTCACAATGAGGAGAGTTTTTGAACACTTAAAAAACCAAATAGGGAATTGGGTTTGTGTGATATGATACTAAGAACACAAGTAAGTAATAAGACAGAACTAAGAACAAGAACAGAGAAGTATGGTTTTCAAGGATGCTGTATATTGCTCTTAATTTTTATTACAAGTGTTACAAAGCATAAAAGAAATACAAGGACCTGAGATACTTTGTAGTACATCCTATAACTGTCAATACTTAATAAGATAGTTGGAAACACTAATCTGGACAACAAGATCAATCTAGAGTCAAATGGCAGATTGCCTTTGACTAGTGACAACAAACAAAGACCTTAATCTATAGTTTACAAAAGCATGGACTTTTCACCAACTTGTATAAGTTGGTGAGTCTTCTAAGTTGCAGTGGAAAGTATGTCAGCTGTATGAAAAAGTAGATCAGAGAAAACATGTCTTCTCTGTCTTCGGCGAAATTAGTCTTCACAAGTAATTGGCTTCGAAAGACTTTGTCTCTGAAGCTTTGGAAGACTTCATCTTTGGCTTCAGAAGATTTGGACTTTGGCTTCGGAGGATTTTACACATAGAGTATTTTTCTGTGGAGAGTGTAAAACTTCCAAAGCAACTTCTACCTTATACATTCAATGCATGCATGCACGAAGATCCTTGGATGTTTTGGCTTCTTTGGTTGCATTAGCCTTATAATCTTCTAATATAACCTTACACCATGTTTATTTTTCTCTCCCTAAATTTTTGCGTATTTATAAAAACCAATATAAAATAACAAAAACTGAAAGTGTTTGATGGAAATGATCAAAGTCCAATTTGACTACTTGCATGATAAATGAGTAACATTTAGAGAGATGACACTTCATCAAACTAAGAAATTCTTGGACATGAATCATTTTCACATGCTATGAGATAATACTAGTATTAAATCCTTATTAAGGTGATTGAACAATAGTTGAGAATAGACATAGACTAATACAGGTTTGATTGCACATATTGTTATCCACTTAAACACATGCACGGTATTAATGATTAATTTAAATAGTGAGTGGTTCTCATGTTTTGGGTATATTTAAATGATTTGTATGTACCCCACAGCTAATTGAATGTTAAGATCAACCCTCCTCAAGATATGCCAGAAAGCATTTTCAATACTTATAACCTAGCTACTTAGGAGTATAAATGCTCAATTTGATTCTTATTCATTGATCCACATTGGGATTCTTTTTCACTTCACTTTGGAAGGTGATCCTTTTGGGATTCTTTTTGATTCATTCACAAGGAATGTAGTCTAGAAAAGACTTTATTGGTAATTCAACCAAGATGGATGTGTTCCTTATTAGGAATCTTTTTGGATCATGATGTAGGTCATCTAGGTTTGTGCCTAGCACAACAAAGGATGCCTTAGTGTACTTCATGTCTATGATAATCATAACAAATAAGATAATTGTATGATTGAGTAGTTTATAAACTGTTTCACTTGGTGTATATGAGATACTTTACAAGTAATCCATATTGGATAGCTCAAAACTTACCATACACCAAGATGGGTGTTGCTTACCATAAAATCATGAGTGATTAGTTCTTCACTGTTGAATGTGATGCTAGGTGTCCTATGCTGAGTCTATCCACACATCAAACAAAGTATGTCAGTCTTTATTTGTGGAAAACGACTCAAGTGAAGAAATAATCTAATGTACTATCATTTCTCATGAGTAGCCATGTCTGATTCATACATGTTTGTTATTCTAAAACATGAATGTTTGTCTGATATCTTGATTTTGAAAAGATGAGTGTTTGATGTTAAAATTCGACTTTAATAAATTCAAGCTTGTATGATATTGATATTTAGAAAAACATTACTTGCTTGGTTCAAAGTTGATCATACCAAGTGACTGAACCAAAAATTCAAATCTTGTTGAATCAGATGGTTTTGTAAAGAGGTTAGCAAATTGATTATCAGTATGAACTTTGATCAATTTAATCAGACATTTTTCTGAGTAATCTCTCAGAAAGTGATATATGATGTATATATGGTTTACTTTGGAATGTTGAATAGGATTATCAGTTATGAACATGGCAACAGCATTGTCTATGTGTATGGGTGTTTTAAGAAAATTAAAGCCATAGTCAAGCATTTGGTTTTGAATCCAAAGCACTTGAGAATAGCATGTAGAAGACATCCTATATGTATGGGTGTTTTAAGAAAATTAAAGCCATAGTCAAGCATTTGGGTTTTAATCCAAAGCACTTGAGAATAGCATGCAGAAGTACCTATATATTCTACCTCCGCTATTGACATAGACAAATTCATTTATTTCTTGCACTGCTACGAGATCAATCTTGATCCAAGAAACTGACATCCTTCTGTTGTTGATTTTCTACTATTGTTACACCCACCATAATCACTGATAGTGTATGCAAATAAAGAGAAATCTCCATCTTTAGGATACCAAAGGCCAAATGCTGATTTGCCTTTCAAATATCTGAAGATCCTTTTAACTTCATTTATGAGTGATTCTGTTGGATCTGCCTGATATCTTGCACGCATGCATACTGCATACATGATATCTGGCCGGCTAGCAGTAAGGCACATCAGTGAGCCTATCATTGATCTATACAACTTTCGGATCTACTGATGTTCCCTCTAGATCTGGTTCAAACATCAATCAAGTTGCAAATGGTATTTTGCTTGATGTACAATCAGCCATGTTGTATTTATTTAAGATCTGATTCACATACTTGCTTTGATTGATAAAAATTCCGTCTGCTGATTGTTGTACTTGAAGACCAAGGAAGAATGTAAGTTCTCCCATTGAGCTTATTTGGAATTTTGATTGCATAAGAGTTTCAAACTCTCTACAAAGCTATATGTTGGTGGAACTAAATTTGATGTCATCCACGTATACTTGTACAATCAACAAGTCTTGTCCTTTCCTCTTCAGAACAATATTTGATCAATCTCCCCTTGGGTGTATCTATTATGTAGCAGAAACTTTGATAAAGTCTCATACCATTTTTTGGGTGCCTGATAAAGACCATACAGAGCATTATCTAACTTATAAACTCTGTGAGGGAAGGTTGTGTCTTCAAACCCTAGTGGTTGTGCAGCATATACCTCTTCATCTATCTTGCAATATAAGAATGCATATTTCACATCCATTTAGAAAACAATGAATTTCTTGGATGAGGCATATGCAAGGAACACACTAATTGCTTCAATTTAGCTACCGGAGCAAAGACATTATCATAACAATGCCTTTCTCATAAGTGTAACCTCCGGTAATTAGCCTTCCTTTGTTTTTAATGACCATCTGTCTATCATCTTCTTTGTTTCTGTACAACCATCTGGTGCCAATGGCATATTGGCCTTTAGGTAGGTTAACCAACTTCCACACCTCTTGCTTTCTAAATTACTGAAGTTCTTCTTGCATGGCTTCTATCCAACTGTTGCCTTTAAGGGCTTTTATGATGTTCTTAGGCATAGTGGGAGATAGAAAGCAGGAGAACAAGCAAATGTTTGTTGTTTCAGATTGCCTTTGTGTCAATCTAACATTGAGATCACCTATGATGTTTTCTTGAGGATGATATTTGTGAGCTTTAGGGTTTCAATATGATCAACAGGGATTGTTAAATCAAGATTGCTAATGATTAGGTCAGGTGTTGATGGTTGGGCAAGAGTATTTGATGTGGTTGGTTTATTTGGCTTTGCATTATCATGGAATGTTTGAGGGGAATCATGGAAGAAATCTAAGATTTCATCATCATGATATGTGTCTGGTAGTGAATGATAATCATCATCTTCTTCAGCTATGTCTTGATGATATGACCTTGTTTATTTGTTTGGCTGAGGATCCATTGAAGCTTGTGGTTTATTGGTCATAGGAGTTGATGATGATGGAGTGTTGGTTGATGTTCCTCTTGGATTGTTTGTTTGATCTGGAGGAGTAGTAACTATTGTACTTGAAGGAGTAATGTTTGCTCTCCTTAGAGGATCAGCAATTAATGGAACCTCAATGTTTGTTGGTGGAACCATGGGACATTCAATATCGTCCTTGGTACCTAAGACATCAAAATAAGATGTGTCAAATTATTTTGTTCGTGAATCTATATCAAACAGCCAGTCAGATCCAATGACTTTCTTAGTGAAAGAATCTTCATTAAAAATAATGTTAGTTGTTACTTCCACTGTGTTTAGTCTTGGATTGTATACTCTGTATGCTTTAGAGCTTCTAGAGTATCCAACAAAGAATCCATTGTCTGCTTTTGGAGCAAACATAGATAAATGTTCTCTGGTGATTAATATAGATACAGAACACCCAAATGCTGTAAGAAATCCAATAAAAGGCTTTCTTTTAAACACTAATTCATATGGAGTTTTAGTGTGTTCTTTGATAAATACTGTTCTGTTTTGTATGTAGCAAGCTGTGTTGATGGCTTTTGCCTAAAAGGATATTGGTAAAAAGAGTCTGCTAGCATAGATCTAGCAGCTTCTATTAATGTTTTGTTTCTTCGTACAACAACTCCATTCCGTTGAGGAGTCCTTGCCACATAAAATTGTTAACTTATTCCTTTCTCTACCCAAAAAGAAGAAATAATGTTAGTTTTAAATTCAATACCATTATCGCTTCTTAATGTTTTGACTTTAAGATCTAATTAATTTTTAATTTTATTGATAAATGATTTAATGATTTTTGTTGTCTCTGTCTTGTGTAGAAGAAAGAAAACCCAGGTGAATCTGGAGTAATCATCAACTCTCACAAGGCAGTATTGCTTCTTACCTACGCTCAAGATGTTTGTAGGGCTAAAAAGGTGCATATGAAGCAATTTGAGTGGTGTGTGATTAGAGTTTACCAATTTTGACTCATGTGACACTTTATGTTGTTTGCCTTTCAGATGTGCTGTGAAGTGGTCTGTAAAGAAAAATTCTTTTTTAGGTAGGCCTATTACTAAGTCATCCTTAACCAATTGATTCATTCTGTTAAAGTTAGAGTGTCCCAATAGTCTGTGCCATAAATGGGAAACATCTTCTGATGGTTTTGATAATAAACAAGTTTCAAGGGTTGATGCTAAAAACTGTATTCATATCAACAATGTATGTGTTGTTTTGACGGGGAGTTTTCAAAAGGATAGAGTCTTCTGGTATTTGAAAACCCATCTTGAGGATGTAGCAATTGGGGCATATCCTTTATCATAGATTTGAGATACACTTCGAAAATTAAACTGGAGGTTGGAGAAGTAGTTGCATTCTCAAAGCTAATCAACCCTGCTCCTTCACTAGTAATCTTTCCTCTAGTTTTGTCACCTCCAAATGCTACATTTCCTCCATGATGTTGCAAGTCATGTAGCGGGAACACCCACTGTCAACATACCAGATGTTGTTAGGTTTTCGATGATGTCCCTATACAGACAAAGAAATTAATTAGAGGGTGCAACCCAAGAAAAGATGGTCTTGGGTTTTTTGTCGTTTTCCAAGACATATATTTCCTCTAATGATGCATTGTCTGTTGGCTTAGGAACTTTAGGTAAACTAGACTTCTTTTGCCTGTTTTTAGCTCTATCAGGAGAAGTGCTTTGGGCTCTCCTCCTTTGAGTGCTAAGGTCTGGTTGTTGTTTGTTCTGAGACTTATGTCTCTTGTTTATTTGTTTAAAGTTATCATAAACTGTTTTGTCATTATTTAAAACAACTTTTGTGTGTGGAGTCTATCTTGGTACTCCCTCTTGTTCTTATTAGGAACAACTATTTCATTCTCAGTTGATTTCTCAACCTGAGTTTGATTGTTTTGCTTTTTATTCTTTTTAATGAAAAAGCAATTGGCTGTATTATGATTGTTTCTTTCACAAATTGAACAGTAATTGTGAAAATGCTTGTTTTCGTAGTATGATTGTTCATTACATAGTATTTGCAGTACTTTCCATATTTGCACTTTTCTATGTTGTGGGTGTATTGATCACACTATTCACAGTAAGGAAGATTTGAAGTACTATGTTTGTTAAAAACTTTTAATTTTATGTTTGATTTTGGTGGAATATCAAAAGTTACTGTTGATTGTTTTAGTTGAATGGGGGTTTTTCCTTTCCTTGTGGCTGGTCTTTTGAGAAGGGCAGTGGAAGACTCAGCCTTTCTTCCACCGGAGCAAATGTCAAATATTTGCTTCTGCTTGGTTTGTTTGGGTGTTGGATCAGCCACACTTGAAACTTTTTTCATTTTTAGTAATTGGTTTATGAGACTCATCATATAACAGATCTTCATCACTTTATCTGTGGTGTTAACATCAAATTCATTGTTTTCCCCTTGATAAAAATCTGTTGTTTTAATTTGTGTTGGTGCTTGACTTTTAATAAATTTAATCAAAGGTGATTTTGATAATAATGATGATTTAGATGATGATGATGATGGTTTGGAGTCATCTGTCCTATCATGAGGATCAAGTAATTCCCCATGTTTGCTGGTCATTGATTTAGGTAGTGAGATATTGTTATCATTGTAAGGTGGATTACCTTGTTACATCCCAGGCCTGAATGGTCTTTAAAAGGCATTTGTTGAGCAAGAGGTTCTTCAAACTTCTTATTGCTCACCTCAAACTTTTGAAGTTTCACTTTAGTTCCAGCTTGAAGTGTTTTAGATTGAGTCAGAGATTCAGAGAGTTGCTCAACCTAAGCTACTAGTGTTAGCTTTTCAGACAGAAAGTTTGTATGTATCATTTTTAAGTGACAAAATTTTGATTTCATATTGTTCTGGCTCAGATTATAGACTATCATTCAAAATTTTTGTTTCAATTACATTCTTTGAATGTTAGTCTGCGTTCTCTCTGTATCTTGTGACTGCATCTATGCATGCTTGAGAACAAAGATTTTCCTTTACCTCTTTCTGGATTTTAAGCAGTTTCTCCTTAACTTGTGCTATGAGGGCAATGTCAGGAGATTGTAGCTCTGCCTCATACATGCTCCAGTCACATTCTCTATCTTGTTTAATTATCATATCTGAGGACTTAGAGTGTTGGTTGGGGCTGTATTGTGTGATTTATGCTGGTATTGGTGTTGATGGGATGCTGATGGGAGGTGGAACTTGTCTGTTTGTTTGATAAACACATGATGTTTGTTGTTGTTGATTGTTTCTATCATCCCTTGGTTGTTGACATTCTATTGAAAAATGCCCATATAGCAGACAGTTGTAGCATCTCACCTTGGTCTTTTCAAAACCAATCTTTGTCTTCTTTTCCATGTTCAAGCCCCTACTTCTTTGAAAAACCTTCTTTGATCTGTAAGCAATTATTGACATGGACCACTGAAGATCTATCTCTTCAACCATGTCTGGTGGAAACTCATTGAAATCCTGTTCGATGATTCGTGATGGTGTGAGATTTGCACCTAGATATGCCTCAAAACTGGTGGAGAAGGCTGCAAAGGCTGCCTTTTGCTCCTCACTCTATAGAATGATTATGAGTGCATACATAGGTTTCTCAAACTTATGTATGTTTTAGTTTTTTGTGTGATGTTGTTTGCTTAATCTTGAAGCATGTTGGTGTTGTTTGCTCTAAGGTGTTGCTTCATGTGAAGCATAAACACCAGTCTTTTTAGACTTATGTTTGTGTTTTGGTGATTCAGGAGTAGAAAAGAATGAAGTATCACTAGAATCAAGAAACTCCTCTTCTTCATCTTCTCCAGTACATGTTAAGAATGCACTATCTGTTTTTTGCATTTCTTTAAATTTGTATGATTCCACATGCCTTACAGTGTTGTTGTTTCTGGATCTTTCACCTAGTTTTAGTGCATCTACATTGGCAATTGGAGCATCCATTGACAATGCTTCCAGATCCAGTGTTGCTTTCATCAGAGAGACAATTGTGTCCAACTCTCTGGAAGAGTGTGAAACATTTTCTTGTTGTCCAAAGATTCATATTTGGGACCCTAAACTATCATCTCATTCACTAGTTGTATGAATCTATGTACTGGTGTGGTATGGATTCACCTTGAACATGATGGAAAGTTTCATATTGGGTTCTCAACTTTTCTTTCTTGATCTCCCTTTTCTCATCACTTCCTTCACACATTGTGTGAAGAAACTTCCACAATTCATTTGTTGTTTTGAAATTTTCTACTTTTGTCAATATCTCAAATGTGAGAGTTATTGCCAGAATACTGTATGCTTTCTTATCTATTTTGACATTCTTCAAGTCATCACTAGCTATACTCTTTAAATTTACTGGTTTTTGTATGTTTTAATCTGGACATAAAGTCATAGGAATGTATGGTCCCTCGGTTATGGAAGTCAACAAATCCAAGTCTTGGAAATAATCCAGTTTCTGAACATAATTTTCCATTGCTTGAAGTCATCCTTGTTCTTCAGTCAAGGTGGTTTAAGACCACTGTTAGATCCTGAAACTTCATCTGACATGATTGTCAAATTTTAACTTAGCGGTTTAAGTAAAATTTGTTTGATTATTTAGCTGGGTGCTAAATTTGATTTATCCTATAGTCATCAGGATTTGTTTGATTGGTATGATGACTTTTAAATTTATCGTATAAAGGAATTTAATTAATTTGAAGTTAATTAATTAATTTCAATAATATGTCAATCACTGCACAATCAATGATAAGGGAATATTCTGTCAAATGAAAAGTCAATCAGTTAAAACCCTTTTTAATGAATTTCGGTCAATAAAAGTCAAAACCCTAAAAACCAATTAATATGTTTTTAAAGTGAAGACTTGTGAATCAAAAAGTGCTTTTTCAAAAATACAAATGAAGAACGATTTCTTCACTTGTTTTCGATGAAAATCTACAAAATCACCATAGATTTTGAAGAATTTATGCTAATGATGAACTAGGGTTTATCCTAGAACAGTTGCAGCTTTGGCAACTTTGAAGAAACAAAAATCGGTTTGTTGTTTTAAAGATGTTTAATGCTTGATTTGAGTATAGAACAACTCGAATGTGATGTTTAAACACAATGAATGGATTCAAATCACTCACAATAGTGTTTGTTTGTTGCAAAATTGATAGAATAGTACCCGTGTACTGTTTCATCCAAAAACCCTTTGAACTGATGAGGATTCGGGTTTTGTCTCAAAAGGACAAAGGTTGAATCCCCCAGGGATCTTTTTCAATCTCTTAAAATAACAACAATAGTGTGTTATGAATCAATACTTAATAATCATAGTGCGAAAACCCATGATTATTGATATGAACTCTATTGTGTATGTATGATTGTGTTTTTATGATTGAATTTTTTGCTAAGATGAATGATAACTGATTGTTTGATTGATAATTGTTCAATAGCTTACAAAGGATTAGGGTATATAGCTATTTTAAGTCTATGTACTTACTACGTACATTTACAAAGATACACTTATGTAAAACAAAATACATAATTAATCCTAAGTCTATAAGTTGGCCACTGTGGATGATGTCTTGTCAGCTGTGGATGGTAAGCTATCCACTGTGGATGGAAAATGAATTATCCGCTATGCATGGATGATGTCCGATGTGAACACTTGTAATGTTTACTTTGTTGTTGTCCGCTGTGGAACGTTTATCCGCTGTGGGTGAACATCCGCTGTGGAAAGTTCATCAGTTGTGGACTTTGTTACCCGTGTGTATTGTTCATCAGCTGTCTACTCTTAGGACTTGATTCATCATCCGCTATGACTGTAACTATATCCGCTTTGGGCAATCCTTCATCCGTTGTGCACACTTAGCAAAATTTCTTTATCTACAAAATCAGAAAAAGAAATGTAAACATAATATGTGTATGTTATGAATGTTAATATTGTTTGAATGTTTGTATATGATTGGTTGAATGTTATAACATATTGATTGATTATGGAAGGCATTATCTTTTAATGAACTTGTTGAGTCCAACAAGAACTGTGCCTCTTTCTTTATAATGTTGAAGTCTAGCATTCTCAGCTTGTAAGGCATTGAGTATTGAGCAAGATCAAGGTTATGGGTCATCAATTCACTTATTTGTTTCATACTTCCCACATCCACAGATGTGGAATCCTTGGGAGATGCAATACTAGGCCGAGCCTCTCACCCTCACTACCTGATGTGGTTTCTTGGCGCCTTGGATTCCTATCTTCCAGGAGTGACTCAAGTGAGACATTCTCAAGGTGAGTTATCGTGGTTGAGGTCTTAGTGATGTTGTTTCTGTCCTTCTGATTAATTAATGGATCAGCAGTAGACACAGCCTCTTCCATATTGATATTTTCCTCCCTAGGATCAACCTCTTGGGATGAAGGATATGGGTGGGTCGGATGTTGATACAAACAAATTAGTCCTAACTATCTGTATTGTGTGAGAGGGGAAAAAGTGGATCATCCTGATGTGTAGCAGGGACGTCGTCATCCGGGGTGATAGACATGTGTATGGGATAGAGTGGAGCTGAGTTTAATGGTCTAGGATGTGAACCAGTTCCTAATGAGTCGTCTTCATTAGAAGTTTTCTTAGTAATACGGGTATCCCTCTTGGTTTTCTTAGGAGTGTTGGGACTCCAATTGAGGGCTTAAGGCTTGGATGTGGGTCTGGTTAGAAGAAGGAAGATAAACCTTCTTCTTTGAGCTTTGTCCAGATGTGGCTAACACCTTTGACATGACTAGGACCATGGTTTCAAGCCTTGTATTTTTGAGGGGAGGTGATTTGGGGTCCTGTATCCTCTTAGTAGAAGATGCAATGGTTTACTTTTGCTTGTGAGATTTAGGCTTTGATGTAGAGGGTGTGGGATCAGTAATGGTGGGTGTTTTCATACTAACACTCTGAGGCTTAGTAATCTCAAGCATATGATCAAACAAGGGAGTTACCTTTCAAGAAAAAGGTTTTGGAGTTGCTCTAAACTTTGAAAATATTGCCTTTTAAAAGTTCCTAAAGCATGAACAACTCAACTAAGTTTAAGTTTATCCCCTAGTTTTTCTTGTAAAATTATTTGTAAGAATTTAGGATACATTAAAAACTTAAACTTTGCAGTAGCAGTTACATTTTTAGAAAGGAGTTGAAAAATGAAGTTTGAAAAATCATAACTCTGTTGTTTGACTAGACCATAGATAGCCCTTGCGAAATCCAATGGTACTTGATCCCATCCTCCCGATTTGTTGGAAAGACAGTGTAGGAAGATATGAAGGATGATTCTCCAATTATGATATACTAGTGATTTGGAGAAGGTGGATGTCGGGAGGAGTCCTTCATATCGCATCTCCTTTAAGGTGTAACTGACCACTGCTTTGGAGAAAAAAGATTCAACATTCGCATCATTCAACTTCAGATGTTGATGAATTTTGGCGCATGAAATGGTGAGCATCCTCCCTTGCACTGTTGTAGTGAGGACCTTTACTCCACATTCCTGTTGTATGGAGAATGTGGTCCTGAATTACCTGATGTGTGACTCAAAGATCATCGGGTCTATTATGATGGAAAAGGCATAGTTGCTATTGCTTAGATATTTAAGAATAGGATCATAGACCGCACCACCTATGGGTTGAAGTAATGCGTTGATGTTGTGGTCCAGGTTTGCTTTGAGGTTGACCAGCCATTGAAAGTTGATTGAGTTTGGTAGGACTTGAGAGATCGAAGGTTTAAGGGTTTGCTTTGTAGATGACAATGGTGGGAAAACCTTTGATTTTAGCAGTTACGGATAATATATAAAATTGTAAATTTTAAAATGTTTTACCATCGTAACTGTAAAATCGACGGCGTGAGAAGATTAAAAGGTCTTTGATGATGAAACAATCTTTTCATGTAACTTCTCTGGTGCCACTACAATTTGGCACATACACAGTTTTACCCATTTTTTCTAGAACAACATTTCTTTACAAAATTTTCAGTTATCATTAATCAAATCATTTAATTATTCAAAGTTCATCATCCCAATAGTAGATAAAGATATTTAAATCAAGATTCAACAAACTTTGTGAATAAATCTACGTATTGTTCATATGTATGGATTTTAATTAATTTAATGATTTTCTTTTCTGCACAACTCTAATAAAATGATACCTGATGTCAATGTGCTTTGATTTTGAATGCCAATCTGGATTGTTGGTGATGGAGATAGCACTATTTTTGTCAATGTAAATTATAGTATTCATGAGTGTTACTCCTTAATCTCTAAGTTGAGTTTGAATCAACAACACTTGAGCACAACAAGTAGAAGTAGCAATGTATTCTGCTTCAGTAGTTAATATGGAGACACAGGTTTGCTTTTTCCATTGCCATGAAACTAGTCCTCCCCTTAGAAATTGACATCCTCTTAAGGTGGACTTCATGTTGATGTTGCTTCCTCCATAGTCACTATATGTATATCCATAGATACTAAAGTCAGCACTCTTAGGGTACCATAATCCCAACTGTTGAAATCTCAATACTGATGGATCGAAAATTGCAATCGTATTGTTTTCATTTATCAAATCTGTGATGCGGAATCTTACAAATCTGTTCATGATTTCAAGTTAAGATCTATACAAGATTTAGTGTATGATGAAGAATGAATGATGAAAAATTCAAAAACACATATTAATAAAAATTTCATTCATATATATGGAAGATGATGCTAGGAGATTACAAAGGGAGTTTGTAAGAAAATTCTCTCTCACACACACTCAAGCTAATTGTTTCTCTCACTAGACTTAGCAACGCTTTGCAATGCTTTGAAATGCTTACAATGCTTAGGGTATAAAATGACTACACTTAGTCTATTTATACACTTGACACAAATGAACAAAATTACATTTAAGCCCTAATGATTACACAAATATTCTTCTATGTCTGATAAAGTCTCTATTGGTGATGCGTGACTATCGGGTGCTGATGTCATTCGGGACGTCCGCTAATGTTGACTGCTGACTTTGACCACAGTTGACCAAGTTTGACTTTGTCAATATTCTTCGTTTTGATCATATTTTCAGCATAGCTTCACCGTATCGGTTTTGGTAATTATCATGAGATTTGGCACTTAGGTTTTGGTAAGTATCATCTTCAAATAGTCTAACAATACTCCCCCTTAGATGATGCTGCCAAAACCTCATGATTATCATAACCTTGGATGTTGATTGATGTGCAGTCTTGAAGTGCAGTCTTCTCCCCTTTTTTGGTAGCATCTTCTTAGAAGTTTCAGCAAAAGGCATTAAGAAAAAGACTTTGTTTCAGCACATACAGACTTTCTTTTGGCACTTGATGGATGTTTCATCAGCTTGATCTTCTAGTCTCATTTTAAAGACTTGAAAATACTCCTGTTTGCATACACTATGGATTTTATAGGTAGCAATATCAGCAGCTTTATCTCAACTTCAAAAGTGAAGGAGAAGCATCTCACATTCTTCAGACTTGACATATACTCTCCCTCAACAAAAGCTTTGGATGGTGAGGAACTTTGTGTATGAGACACCAAGAGGAGGATTCTTATTTCTCAGCAACTGGCAGGAGATCTTTGAAGGAAGCAGGAGTGTTCACTTAACATCTTGAACTGAATGCTAAACTCGAGCATGTTGTGCAACTCATCACCTGCAAAAGTCTAAATCCTCTTGGTAGAGGTATTGCATGAAAGTTTCACTCCTAAATCAATAACACATGTAAATCTGCCAAAACTAAGAAAAATACTAAAAATGACAAATCTTTTTGGAATTTTAGTTTTTTCAAAATTATGATATTTAAAAGTATGAATCCTTCAACTACAATAAGATCATACTAATCTAAAATCCTCTACATCTAAGAATTTAAAGTTGGAATAGACAAAGAACAAAGTTGATTGTAAGTATGTTTGTCCACTTAAACTCTTGCAAGGATCTATTTTCAACACCTTGCGATATTTATCATGTGTTAGGTTTGATTAGATAAGCTAATTGAGTACCCCACACTCAGAAGTATGGAAGAATAACCCTCATGAAATGCAAGGTGTCACTTTATCACAACTTGAACCAGGCTACTTAGAGTATAAATTCTCATGATATGATCCACTTTAGGATTCTTTTACACTTCACTTTGGAAGTTGATCCACATTGGGATTCTTTTAGCTTTGATCCATATTGGGATTCTTTTCTTTGCCTTTTTGGCATGCATCAGCACTTTTAGTGCAAGGTCAACTAGGTATGTGCTCAGCACAACAGAAGTTGTCCTTATGTTTACTCCAGGTCTGTATTTACATACAACAAAGGAGAAACATATGCTTTTATCAAGGAGAAATTTATAAACCATTTTCGCATGGTGTGTTTAGGTAGCCACACACGCAAACACGTGGAAAAGTCATTGCTTACCAATACCCTAAGATGGTTTTGGTCTATAATGCATATAGATTTAGTTCATCACAAAATGTTTATCTTGAATCCAAGCTGAGCCTACTGACATATCAAACAGAGTCTTGTCAGTCTTTATTGATTTGAAAAATAGATACAAAAGATAGTAGATGAGTGTACTATCATTTCTCATGTAAAAGCAGGATGATTAAAAAATAATTACATAATTGTAATATTTTTGGACTTTTCTTGATTTTCTTATTTTTAGGATTTTGTGTTTTGAGAAAATAAAGAAATGGCATATGTGTTATCAATTCAATAGAGATCATCAACAGTTAGTCCATATAGCAATGTAATCAGACTAAGCAGATAGAATGAAACATCGGTTGTTTCTTGCATTGCCATCATAGTTTCTATGAATGTTTGATGTCCTGCATTTAATCATGGTTAATTTCTACTCCATTTAGTTCAGTTACATCATAAACATCATGAGCAGGAAGAACGTTCCTGTCATGGGAAGGGATCAGCCACTGCTAACTTTTCTTGGGTTGGTAGGCCTCTATAACTATCCCTATCACACTAACAAATCAATTAGATATCTCAACCCAGGCCAGTACTGTCCTGAGCTGTCCATTGGCATCTTTATATGTGACTTGCTGGTATGTGTATGATTTTGCTTTATCTAATGATGTATTAGATTCACCTCCTGAAATTGTTTTCTTTCTCCAAAATTAATTTGATTTTAAACCAACTGACTCAACTTTAGTTTGTTTGACAAAAGGAGTTTGTTTGGCTTTTGAAAATCTTTGGTTGGTTTAGAAAATCTATTTTGTTTTTGAAATTTTTGTGGAGGTGTAGCAAAGGATCTTTGTCCTTGATCATGTTTGTTTTTTCTGGGCATGTGATCATATTCATCATAAGAATTATAATCATGGTTATAATAATTTGATGGATGTGATATTCTATGATAGCCATTATGCCAAGTATTATTCCTATATCTGTCATACTTATGTTATGTGTATGACCTAGGATAATGTCTTGGTGCCTAATAATCATGAATATCATTATGTTGAAAATCATACCCATGCCGATGTGATTGAGGAGAAGAGTAGCTATGACATCTTTTGTAGTACTCCTGCTCTGATCTTGGTGAGTATGACTCAGATGGATGATAAGATCTTTGACCTTTTCTATGTTGTGATGTTGGAGAGTTGTTGTATGAACATTATGAAGTGGTATGATTCTCCATGTCAAAATTTAAGAAGTAAGGAGAAGGTATGGATCTTCTTCCCTTAGGCTTGGATGATGAAGTTGGATTTGATTAGAACTTCACAACCTTTTTCTTGGTTGTTTTTGTTGCTTTCTCTTACGAGGACATATATATGTATCACTCTTAGTGTTTTTACACTCGGACGTGTTGTGTGAATCTGAATTGCATGTCTTGTAGAGAATTGGTTGTTGTTTTGGAGTTTCTAATGTAGCTTTTGAGGTTGATCGTTGGTTTGGATCAGGTGTAGAAGACTTGGTCTGATTTTTCTTCTTTCTTTTTGATCTGGTTTTCTTCCTCTTGACATGTTCTTTGATTTCTTGAACCTCAGGCTTCTGCTTGTTCTTTAACTCCATCTTAATCTTTGCCTTTAGTTCAGCCTTTGTGAATTCTGGTTCAAGAAATCCAGCTGGTTTGAATTTCTCATAGAGAACCATAGCCTATTGTTTGTTGTCAGTCTTTGCTGCTTTGGATTTCTATGGCTGTGCTTGTTTTGGATTGATTTCTTCAATGACAAGGTTAGTACATCTCAATGTTGCTTTGTTTGGTTTGTTGGTTTCTTCATCACTGTCATCACTTGCAAGATCTCCATCTTGACCATCACAGGAATGAAAGATTTCATTCTATGATGATTCTGGTTTGAGGTACAACTTTGATGCTGTTTTAGGAGAAGTGATTTGAGTGATCATGAATGGTGTGTCTGTTGGAGGATGATCATTCATATTTGAATCTTTTTTGACTAGACTTGTCATTGAAGTTGGCATTTCTGTGTAGTTATCATTGTATGAAGGAGTAACAACATGGTATGTAGTTCCAGCACTCTTCTTCTGATCTCTTTGTGCATCAAGTAATTCTTCCAACTTGCTGGCAGTCAGCTTTAAATTCTCAAGTTCAACTTGTGTTGATGTATGATCTGCTTTTGTCTTTGTTAGAGACTCGGTGAGTCTTGTAACTTGAGCTTGAAGACTAAATATTTCTCCAAGGAGTTTGTCTACATCCTTCAGAAGAGAATTTATTTTATTTTCAAAGGCTTTATGTTGTATCTTCAATTCTGTATTTGTAGCCTTTTGTGATTGATTGCTTGATTTAGACACTCAATGTAATGTTGCAAGTCATTGATTGTTTTGGTTGTACTTGCTTCTGATATTTTGGCTTCAACTTCAGCCTGTGTGTTTGTTAACTTCACAGAGAGTTCAGTTGCTTGAGCATTCAGCTTGTGGTTTTCTTTAACCAATTTATCAACTTCATTCTCTAGTGAACTGATTTAATTTGCAGAAGTATGTAGTTCCTCTGCATGTGAAGCTCTTTCCTCCTTTATCATGTATGCTAGATTGTTGAAATATTTTCGATATGCCTATACTTCATCTCTGCATGCTAATGAGCATAGATTGATCTTTGCGTCTTCAGGAATTTCAAGCAATGGAGGAATATTTGTATTGTTGATGTTTGTGGCTTTTGCAAGCTCAATAGTTAACTCTTCAAGTTTGATTTCTTGTTGAACCATTTTGTCTTGCAACTGGTTCATCTCTTGAGCTAAACTGATGCTTTGTTGACTCAATGTCTTGATTTGTGCTTGATCATTTCTTTGAGATTTTTCCATCTCCGACCGCATTTGATCAAATCATTAGACAATGTGTTGTTTGAGTTTGCAAGAACACACAAATGTAAATGCATCAGTTCTTTCTCAATGTGACTGATGTATGACTGAATATTTGTCTTGTCAAACAATGAATTGCTGTTATTGTTTGATATGTTGTTGTTGTTTGGTTGGTTGCAGCTTTTGTTTGATTTGCTGCTGTTGTTTAGTTGGTTGCAGCTTGGTTTCCTTTGTTTGAATTCTTGAAACCTCTTTCTACTTGTAGCAAGAAAGATATCTTGGTTTTTTGAAACACGAATGTTAGTGAATGATATTAAATTTTCCATTTTGTTTAAAAACAAAAATGATTTAACAATTGTTTTTGTTGTTTCAAACAAAATCAAATTTTAAACTTCTAACTGAATCCAAAGAACGTCGAAACTCAATTTAATTAGATCAACCTAATTAAAGAGTTAACTCGGTTCAATTACAATTTAGTTAAGCTGGACTAAGATTAATCTAGCTTAATTTAGTAGTAACAATATTTGGATCTTCTCAGTTAAAATTTAAATGATTATTGACTTGATTGAAAATAACTCTACTCTTTTGAAGTATATATATCTTGATCAACAGGAAGTCAAAATGAAGTTCTCAAATCTTCAAAGAACAACTTATAAGTTGGTCAAGATTGAAAACTGCCGAAAGCAATGAATTCTTCCGAGAACAAATCCTTAAAAGTTGATGAAAATGAAAAGCTTCTGAATTCAAAAGCTTCCGAGAACCAAGAGAATTATTTGTTCCAAATGGAAATCTTCCGAACAAAAAAAACTTCCATGACCAAAAGATATCTTCCGAGAACAAAAAACTTCCGAGACCAACTCCTTTTTCTTGTCTGCTGTGTACATATTGTATCCAAAGTGTATGTTTCTTCTAACTCATCAGCTGTGGACAAAGGTGAAGATGTTTGTTCAATGTCCGCTATGGACTAAGTTTTACTTGTCCGCTGTGGACAAGTTTGTGTGGTTAATGTCCGCTGTGGGCTTTCTTTCTTGTCTGCTGTGGACAAATGTGTATGCTTTTGTTCTAAACTTGTCCGCTGTGGACAGATGTACGAACTGTGTCCGCTGTGGACCTGTTTTTATTCGTCCGCTGTAGGTACTACGGACCGAATTGTATTCTGCCAACAAGTCCGCTATGGATAGAAATGTAGGTCTGCTGCGGACTTGATGTGTAATTGTTGTTTGTTACTTACACATCTGCTGTTAACCTGTTGTGTCTGATTCAACTTGTCCGCTATGGACTAAGTTTGTGTGTTCAACATACGTTGTGAGTGTTGTGAATCAGCTATGGATGAGTTTATTCATCAGCTGTGAAAACTTGGGCAAAACTGATGAATAAAGGTCTTTGTCCACTGTGGGTTTTAACACATCAGCTGTGAATGAATTAGTTCTTCAGCTGTGAACACTTGGACAAAAATTGAATTCCAATTGCACTTTGTGTATTCTTTGTAAAATACACAATTTGATGTTTGAATGATTCTAGAATGATTGAATGATGAACAAACGAATCAAAATCTGAATTAAATCATAGATTTGGCTAATTTTGAGATTTCAAAGCAGTTTGACTTTGAAAAAGTCAAACTTCATGTTCTTGAATGAACAAACTTTTGATTCTTTGGTTTCTGATGGAATTTGATAAAATCAAAGGTTATAATAGCTGTAGATAAGTGATTCTAAGCTAAAACAACAATCAATTTCATATAAACATCACCTAAACTTGGATTTAGATGATGAACACATGAAGAACATAATGAAGAACAAAAACCCAAATACGAGAATCAATGTTCAAAAATGTATGATTTGGATGTTGAAAATAATAAACAAACCTTAGATTTGATATTTCTAAGCTAAAACCACTATCAATTTCAGCTAAACAACATAAGATTCATGATTTTGATGACTTCTCCTCAAGAACATTGAGTTTTTCTCAAGAACACAAAATTTTCAAAAATTTTCAAATTCAAGAGTTGTGGTTGTTCAATTGATATGAAACTTTGAAGATGTGTTAGTTATTACAAACTAAAGCTAGTAGAAGCTTAAATTAGCTCAAACAAAAACAAAATCAAAATTTCATGTTCATGAGCATTTGAAGACTTAATGAACAAGTTTGCTTAAATCTTTAAATTAATGGCTCAAATCAACTTCAATTGATGTGAAAACTTGCAGATCTTCATGAAATAACAAATCTAAGCTAACGGTAGATTGATTTCATTAAAAACAACAACAATTTGCAGATCAAACTTGTGGTTCAAATTTTTGAGAAAAATTTAAAGAACAAGGAGCCAAGGCTCTGATACCAAATGTTGAAATTCGATAATCGATGGATCGAATATTGCAATCGTATTGTTGACATTTATCAGATATGTGATGCGGAATCTCATAAACATGTTGATGATTTCAAGTGAAGATCTATAACAGATTTAGTGTATGATGATGAATGAATGATGAACAATTCAAGAACACATATTCATAAAAATTTCATTTGTTTATATGGATGATGATGCAAGGAGATTACAAAGGGAGTTTGTAAGAAAATTCTCTCACACACACTCAACCTAATTGTTTCTCTCACTAGACTTAGCAATGCTTTGCAATGCTTTGAAATGCTTACAATGCTTAGAGTATAAAATTAGTACACTTAGTCTATTTATAGTCTTTACATAAATGAACAAAATTACATTTAAGCCCTAATGATTACACAAATTCTTCTAAGTCTGATAAATTCTCTGTTGCTGATACATGACTGTCGGGTGCTGACGTCATTCGGGACGTCCGCTGATGTTGACTGTTGACTTTGACCACGGTTGACCAAGTTTGACATTGATCAATTTTCTTCGTTTTGATCATATTTTCAGCATAGCTTCACCGTGTCGGCTTTGGTATCATGAGATTTGGCACTTAGGTTTTGGTATGTATCATCTTTAAATAGTCCAACACCAACTTAGGTTCTCCTTTAAGATACTTCAAAATTCTCTTTGTAGCAATTAGACGTGACACCTTTGGAGCAGCTTGGAATCTTGAACATAGGCATGTGGCAAACTTGATATCTGGTCTACTGGCTATGAGGTACATGAGAAATCCAATGATTCCTCTATATTACTACTAATCAACTGCTTCCCGCTCGAGATCAGGAGTTAATGAACATGTCTTTTACATTGAGTTTTAGCAGCCTTAGCATCAATAGCTTGAAATCTAACTAATATGTCCTGAACAAACTTAGATTGAATTATGAAGATTCCATCAGAAGTTTGTTTTACTTGCAGCCCTAGAAAGAAAGTGAGCTCTCCCATTGAACTCATCTCAAATTTTGACTTCATGAGTCTTTCAAAGGTATTATACGAGCTCTCATTGGTAGACCCAAAGATGACCTCATCCACATACACTTGTACCAAAATGATATCCATATCAACCTTCTTGATGAAGAGAGTTTTATTTATAGATCCTTTAGTGTATCCATTTTTCAGGAGAAAAGTAGAAAGTGTCTCATATAATTTCCTTGGGCCTTGATGAATACGATAAAGGGATTTGTCATGCTTGCATACATGATCTTGATATTTGCGATCCTCAAAGCCAGTAGGTTGGCAGACATAAACTTATTCATCAATCTCACTATTAAGGAATGCACTCTTGACATCCATCTGAAACATCTTATAGTCTTTAGAGGCATCAAATGCTAGAAAAATTCTGATTGCTTCAAGCCTGGCCAAAGGAGAAAAGACTTCATAATAGTCAATCCCTTCTTGTTGTATGTACCCTTGTACCATAAGTCTTGGTTTGTTTTTGATAATAATACCCATGTCATCCTTCTTGTTTCTGAAACCCATTTTGTCCCTATTGCAGTCTTCCCCCTTGGAAGTGCACATTTTTCTGAGGAATTTGAAGAAGTTCCTTTTGCATAGCTTCTACCAGCTATTATCTCTTATGGCCTCATAAACTTTCTTTGGTTCCAATTGAGAATAAAAGCATGAAAACAAATAGATGTTTGCTTGATTCACCCTGCTTCTTGTCTTGACACCATCATCTACATTGGCAATGACATTCTCAACCGAATGCTGTTTATGAATTCTTAGTTTTGGGATTACTTGGAGTTGTTGAGATAGATCAAAATTGGAAAAGTTTGTTTCAGGAAATTTGTTAGATGAATTGACTGATTCATCTACTGAATTTACTCCATCTTCAGCATTTGTCTTACTTGGTTCCTTTTCAAGAGATCATCTAGTACCAAAATGATCATTAGACTCTTCATCTGATTAGCCATAATGAGCAAGTGATGGATGATCCATATTGTCTATAGTACTAGCATCTGCTTCTTCTGAATGAGGCTGGACTGTATTAACAGATGACCTGTTGTGACGGGTCCCTTGCGGTAGATCTACCCTGTGGTCTTCAGCACTTGGGACTTGTATGTCTGATGGCCTGTTGAGAGAGTCTCCTGAAACATTCTCAATCAAATGGTTAAATGCATTTGTGAATCCATCTAGATCAAACAACCAATTTGGGGTATTTCCAACACTATTTGAAGATTTTTCATTAAATATGACATTTTCGGATTCTTTAATAGTGTGATCAACTTTATTGTATACTCTGTAACCCTTAGGTTGTGATGAGTATCCAACAAAGAACCCATCTAATGATTTCTCAAAACTTAGATAAATGATCTTTGGTATTATAAATGATCTTTGGTATTAAGAAGAGAGCATGGACATCCAAAAGGTCTAAGCAACCCTATGAGTGGTCTTTTCTTATGCCATAATTCATATAAGGTTTTTCCATGTGTCTTGACTATCAGGACTCTATTTTGAACATAGCACGTAGTGCTGACTTCTTCAGCCTAGAATGTTATAGGTAGTTTGGAATCAGACAACATGGTCTTTCCAGCCTCACTAAGAGTCCTATTTCTCCTCTCAACAATTCCGTTTTGCTGAGGAGTTCTAGGAGAACTATATTTCCTTGCAATAGCTTTCGATTCACAAAAAGAATCAAGGGTGTGGATTTTTAATTCAATACCCTGATCCTATCTAATTATTTTAGCTTTTGATCAATTTTGTTCGTAATTTTGATAATAAATGATTTTATAAATCTCAGTAATTTAATCTTTAGTTTCTTAAAATAAAACCAAGTGAACCCAGTAAAATCATCTATTTTACCAAGCAAAATGATTTTCTTCCTAAACATTTTACACCTGTTGGCCCAAAGTAGTCCATGTGCAACAGATGTTAAGAAGCTATGATTGAGTTTATTTCTTCGGACTTATGAGAATATTTGTGTTGCTTTCCCGTTTAACAAGTAACACACTAGCCAGCACATGCAAACTCTTTGTTCGATAGTCCTATGACTAACCCATTCCAAACTAGTTTGTTCATTTTTTGAGATTTACATGTGCTAATATTCTGTTCCAAAGGGAGGACTCATTTAAGAAGCTTTGGAAATGAAACAAGAAACATTTCCTAAAGGTAATGCATTCTGCATGTTGAGAATGTACATATTGTCCTTCCTGGGAGCTCTTAGGACTACTTCATCATTTGTAATTTTAAACCCAAGAGATAGAAGAATACATTCATGATCTGTGAAAAGAGTGTTATGTTTTTTGTATGGATTATACTTAGTGGCTGATGTAACTAAAGAGCTCTCAGCATGCACATGTGAAGTACAATAAAATATACTTTGGAAGATTTGATACAACTCAATGAAATTCACTAAGTATCAAATCTTCTGAAGCCAAAAGATAAATTCTTCTGAAGCCAAAGATGAAGTCTTCCGAAGCTTGAAAACAAAGTCTACCGAAGCCAAGAGATTGATTTCTTCTTAAGACAGAGAAGACATGCTTTCCTAGACATACTTTTGACAAAAGTTGAACCACTTTTTGCTGCCATCTTCGAAGACTCACCAACTTATACAAGTTGGTGAAAAGTCCATACTTTTGTCAACTGTAGATTAAGGTCTTAGAGTCTGTAACTTTCTACATTTATACTTTTATGCTTTTTGTAATAGATAAGAATGTGAGCTATGGCATGTCATAGTTACTAGTCAAAAGACAATTTGCCTTTTGACATTACATTGATCTTGTTGTCTAGTTTAATGTTTCCAGCTAGCCTTCAAAGTATGGCCGACAGTAGAATGTAGTATAAGTTATCTTAAGTACTTGTCATTAGAACCAATCTTTGTAACATTTGTAAAAGAAGCTAAGAGCAATATACAACATTCTTGAAAACCAAATACTTGAGTTCTTGTAGTGTTCTTTACTTGTGTTCATTGTTTCACTTTAAGCAGGTTCCTTATTTGATCTGTTAAGTGTTCTATGTCTCTCCAACCTTGTGAAACTATTGCATTAACCCTCTTCACCGGTCCTGCATTTGGTATTATAGCATTTTAGGCTCTTGATTGTAAGATCTTGCCATCTTAAATCTCTTTAGTTTCACAAAACACTTACCAGCTCAAATGGCAACTCTCACAAAAGCTGATATGGAAACTGGTACCATGACAAAATATCCACTGATTACTCCTGATGACTTTGATACTTGGTGCCAACATATGGAAGGGTTTATCAAGTCTCAAACAGCAAGATGTGGAAATCTGTTGTCGAAGGACCTCACATCCCAAGCACCTCTTACGCCAGTGCTGGAGGTGGGATGATTCCTAAGGTAATGGCTTACTATTCTGAGGAAGATTGGAAGGAGATTGACATAGATCAGAAGGCCATGACTACTTTACAAACCGCTATTCCAAAGTCTATATATAGAGGCTTCAAGAAGTAAAAAAAAAACTACTAAGCAGCTCTGGGATGCAATTAAGCTTATGTATGAGGGGTCTAATGAAGCTAAAGAAAACAAGAAGGACCTTATGAGGCAGCAGTTTGAGAACTTCACCTGCAAGTCAGGTGAGACCATGACTCAACAATACTTTATGTATGTTAAGATTTTAGATACTCTTATGGATGTTGGAGTTGAGCTTGAGAATAGGGACATTATGAGGAAGTTCATGTTCTCTCATCCCAGACAATGGACTCATTACTGTGTGGCCATTAAGAGAACTAAAAACCTCTCTAGCCTTACTCTTATAGGGCTGTGTGGTATCCTTAGTGGCTACCAGATGGAAATGAATATACAAAATCCATCAAGCAGCTCTTCCAGCAATCGATAGAGTTTAGCCCTTCATGTGGTTGAAAGGGATAGTAGAGGAAAACAACATCATGTTATTTGTTACCCTGACAACTCACAAAAGAGCCCTTTCATCACCTTTCCTGAGACACCAAGGGAGAGCTACATCCAAGGAAGCCCATTCTAAGAGACAAGCTCATCTCAAGCCTTTGTGTCTGTTGATGAAAGTTATGGAAACTTTTACTTAACTCTTAAAGACTTGGATTGTATCCATCCAGATGACCTGGAGTATACAGAGATAGTCCAGAAAATGGCTCTTCTCACTCATAGAGCCAAGAAGTTCTACAAGAAAACCAAAAGAAAAGTTCTTAGCAATATAACCAATGAAAAGTTTGGATTGGATAAATGCAAAGTGAAGTGTTACAACTGTAAACAGATGGGACACTTTGCTAGGGAGTGCAAGGCATCAAGGACTAATAGTGGACAAGCACAATTGTTGGATCATATGAGGCTGGAGCAACCAAAACAACACTTAGAATATTTTTGAAGTTCAATTGAATAAGTCTTCCGAAGCTAAAGCTGCTCTTCCAGAGACAAGTTGAAGATCTTCCGAAGCATAAGTATGAAGAACTTCCGAAGGAAAAACTAAGTCTTCTGAGACTAAGTAGTTTTACTTCCGAAGTATATGAAGAACTTCCGAAGGTAGAATCAAGTCTTTCGAAGTTTATGAAGACCAAGTAATTCTCCATGTGAAGCATTCACACTTAGAAGATCCTAGACAAAGTCTTCAGAAGAATGAAGTCACAAAGACTTGCAGAAGACTTGGAAGAAGTTGATTCTTCCGAAGTATAAATGGCTTCGGAAAACTTATTCTTCCGAAGCCATTTTGCCTTCGGAAGAATCAACTATGAACCAGTGGACTTAAGTATGGGCTGTCTAACATCCGCTGACAACTCTGATACACTGCATGGCATTTTCCCACTCCCATGTAGTTGACCATTCTTTAATCCACTGTTTACCTTTTTCAGTTAGTACAGTTACCATACTTAGTTGGTAACAAAACGTAAGTCATGGACCTATCATGACTACCTAATCTAGGATATTATTTTATCTTAGATATTTTACTTCTAGCAATGTAGTATTTGCTTAGCGGTAAATTCTAGCTGGTTTTCCAAGTATAACCGGCTGTAGATAGTTGTATACATAGTTTCTAATTGTAACTTATGTAACCATGCTTGTAAGAGTCTCGTAGTACTGAGTTGAGACATAATATGTACAAGTATCTTTAAAACCATTCTTGTGTTCATCAACTTATTATATTATTGTCAACTTAGTTAGAGATTCCTCTTCATCAACCGAGTGAGACTTAGTGAGTTTGTGAGATACAAAACTTATGTTAAAAGACCAACACCGATCCTGCAATTGGTATCAGAGCTTTTTAGGCAATTGATTATGAGATCTAACCATCCCAAATCACCCTCATTTCTTCACACTTACTTAGTTCACTCAAATGGCTCTTGACCAAAAATTTTCTGAGTCCGAAATAGGAACCATGACCAAGGCTCGTATCATTACCCCTAATGATTTTGGAACCTGGTGCAAACGTATTGAATGTTTTATCAAGTATCAAGACAGCCGCATGTGGAGAACTGTCCCTCATGGTCCTTACAAGCCAAAGGTGGCGGACCCAGTTGGTAATTGAGAAAGCTATTGAAGACTACTCTGATGAAGACTTCAAGAGGATGGACATCGACTACAAAGCGATGACCGTGTTGCTTACTGCCATACCAAACTCCATAATGGCAGGCTTTAAGCAATGCGAGACCACCAAAGAACTCTTTGATGCTTTGAAGCTAATGTACTCTGGTTCCACTGAATCCAAGGAAAACAAGAAGGATGTGTTGAAGCAGAAGTTTGAAAACTTCACTTATATTGTTGGTGAGACCTTGAGCCAACAATACTTTAGGTATATGGATTTGATCACCTCTCTTCAGACTACTGGTGTTGCTCTTGAGAAAAGAGACAAACTCACAAAATTCATGAGTGCACTTCCTCATGAGTGGACTTTTTACTGTGTCTTAATCAAGAGAACCGAAAATCTCAACACCCTCACTATGAATGAACTATATGCCATCCTTGATGGATACCGTATGGAGATGGAGACTCAGAAGGGCCAACAGATGAACAGACCCTCAAATCTTGCAGTCAACAATGCTCTACATGTTGCTAAAGGATCACAAACTCCCCAACCTCAGCTGTACCTAAACTACCCCTAACAACCATCATCATCTTCTGGGCCATACATCACTTTCCCTGAGACACTCAGGTCTCAACAGGCTCAACACACTCCCTTCTAGGAGATTTTCAATACTGTTTTGATGATCTAGAGTGTTTCAGCCAAGATGATGTTGAATACATGGGCATTGTCCAACAAATGGCTCTTTTAACCTACAGAGCAAAGAAGTTCTTCAAAAGAACCGGAGGGCAATTTCCTGAGAACCCAACCAAAAGCATATTCGGGTTTGACAAAAGCAAGGCCAAATGTTACAACTGTAACTAGCTTGGTCACTTTTCTAGGAAATGTAAAGCTCCAAGATCTAATCCTGGAGCAGTTCAAGCCTCCCAACATCCTGCTACCTCAAAGGCTGCAACCAAACCCACAGAGCCATAAACTACTGTTGTTGCTCAAGAGGTTGACTGTTGCTTTATGGTGCAAGATGTCACTCCTGCTTAAGCACTCATGGCTGGAACCGAAGACAGCAAGGTATATGAACACCTTTGTACTCCAGCTTGTATTACTAAGGATAAATTGTATCAGGACTACAATATGGAAATTAGATCTGATATTAAGTCTATAAATATCCTAAAACTGATTGTAAGAGAGCAGAATCTGACTATAAACTCAAAATTGAAGAGTTAGAGAAAACTATGTCCTCTTTAAAACATGAACACACCAACTATAGGACTCAAATAAAAGATCTAATATCCAAGTTGACTGAAGCTCAAGCCCAGCTAGTCATAGTTGAGGCTAAAGCAGAAAAGTATGCTATTCAAGAGAATAACTTCAACACCATTATAGCATCACCCTCCCACTCCAAGTTATTCTATCAGAACAAAAATAGGTTAGGATCTAATGAAGTAGCTCCACCACACTCTCTTGTGTCTATTAGATAGCCAAGATGTGGTACTGATGAGCAAGAGGTTCCAACTGCTGACCCACTACTTAGTGAGCAGAAGAATGATGCAAAATGGAAACCACCACAGAGAAGGATAAGGTAGAAAACCTCATCCCCACAGTTAATAAACAATTGACCACTAAAGTAAGAAAGACCTAGATCAGGGTAGCAAGAAAAACTGCCATAAAGGTGGCTGAGACTAAGATGAAAACAGACCCAAGGCCAAAGGGTGTATTCATCTCAGCTGGATTCCAGGTGGTTGGAAGTTTTGATTCAGGAAAGGAGAGTAGTACCAGAACTCCTATCCAGCTGAAGGATCAGAAACTAAAAGGAAAGGCTATTAAATAAGAGAAGAAGAGAAGAAGTGCAAGAAACAACAACCCACATGTCCTACCAAGATTAACATTGAATGCATAATATGTGGCTTGCATAACCACGTGGCTAAAGATTGTTACTACAATCTAGCAAGCACACATTATGCAACCAATGTTATGAAAGAAGGAGTAAAGGATGGTTTTGGTCCAATTTTTAAGGAATGGGAAGCTTGTTTCTGAAACCAAGTTGCTTTCGAAAGAAACTCATTATTCCGAAAGGAAAATAGCTTCGGAAGATAAGCCAAAGAACAAATAAAGAAACAAAAAGATTTCATTAAAACCATCCAAGAAGATGGCTGCTTTGGAAGAAAAGGTAGTGAAGACTTCTTCTGAAAAGAAAGAAGCTTCGGAAGCAAGTCATGCTGCCCAAGCCTCCTCAGGCTCATCAACACAGGTCAACCAAAGGATAGAATGGAAGACCAGAAAAGATGTTGCAGCCTGCATGCATACAATTTGGTTCAGTTATATCATCTGCATTGGAAGAACACAAGACCAACAAGGCTTGGGTTTCCAACAATAACTAATCATTTCACCTTATATACAGGGACATCCACATGACAAGAATGGAGATGTCTGGATTGTGGATAGTGGATGCTCCAGGAACATGACAGGGAACAGATCTCTCCTACAACAATTTGAACATTTTGTTGGAGGTCCTATTCAGTTTGGAGGTGAAGCCGGAGGATACATTTCTGTTAGAGGTAGGGTATCTAATGGTAAGTTAAATATTGACAAAGTAAACTTTGTCAAACAGCTTGAACACCATCTCTTGAGTGTTTCTCAATTTTGTGATTAAAAGCATCAAATGCTTCTCATAGAACATGAGTGCATTATCCTCAAACCCGGGATGATAATTCCTTAGGAATTGGTGCTTCTTAGATCTCCCATGAGAGGGGATATGTACAAGCTTGATATGAATAATGCTTCTCCATTGGGTGAAGTATCATTCTTTCTTTCCAAAGCTAATGGTGATGAGTCAACTCTTTCGCATAAAAGAATGTGCCATGTTAATTTTAAAACCATGAATAAGCTGGTTAAAAGTAATTTGGTACATGGTGTGCCTAAACAGGAATTTTTCTTTAAAGAAAACTGTTTTGCTTGCTTGAAAGCAAAGCAACACAAGGCTTCTTACAAATCCAAAGATGTTAACTCTATCACCACTCCATTACACTTATTGCACTTGGATCTTTTTGGTCCCATAAGTATAATAAGCATTGGAATGAAACCATATTGCCTTGTGATTGTTGACGATTTTACAAGATTTACATCGGTATTCTTTTGAGAATTAAAGATGAAACGGTTAAAACTTTAAATTCTTAAAATTGAAAATCAAAAGGATCACAAGGTAAAAATCATTAAAAGTGATTAAGGGACTGAGTTTAAGAATCTAGTTCTTGACTCATTCTGCAACTCAAAAGGGATCGCCAGACAATACAGTGCTCCTAGAAGTCCTCAACAAAATGGTGTTGCTGAGAGGAGGAACAAGACACTTATTGAGGCTGCAAGAACCATGTTAGCTGATTCAAAACTGCCTCTAACTTTCTGGGCAGAGGCAGTCAGCACTCCATGCTATGTGCAGAACAGGGTTCTTATTGATAAGACCTAGGAAAGACCCCTTATGAGTTATGGAACAAGAGGCCACCATTCATTGGCTTTCTTAGGTCCTTTGGCAGCAAGTGTACCATACTCAACACAAAAAACAATTTAGCAAAATTTGCTGAAAAGTCAGATGATGCTATCTTTGTTGCATATTCCTCAACCTTTATTGCTTATAGAGTGTATAATATTAAAAATCAACAATTTAAGGAATCATCCAACATTGTTGTTGATGAGCACACTCCTTATGTTAGAGGGAATGGGCCTGATCATATCTTTTTATCTTGAGTTGTTTCCAAACTATTCTAAACCATCTTGTGAGAATGTTTCAGCTGCAACAGGAACTCAAAGTGACATCTATGAAGATCAAATGTTTGAGTTACCCAGACCTATTCCAAGTTCTCCAAGAGGAATTGAAGAACAAGCTCCTACTACTGGAAGTCCTGAAAGCTTGAACATATTAGGAAATCATGGAGCTTCAACAAGTTCTCAGCCAACTTAGCCTCAAAACTCATCAGCTGACAACTCCAGAATTCAAAACCAAGCTAACGAAGATAGTAATCTGGAGGAACATGAAACTATTGACACTACTTCTCAGTAGAATATCAATGATGTTGTCATACATTCATTCAATCAGTCCTCATTGAATGACTCTGAGACATCAGCTGGTCATGGTGTTCAAAACCCTGAGAAAAACTTCTCAAATCTGGATATATCTATGCAACTAGATGTGATCCCTAGGCTCAGGATACACAACACTCACCCAATTGAGAACATCATTGGGGATGTCTCAGAAGGTGTGAGAATAAGGAGTCAGACCCACAATGGTAATGTCTGCTTGTACTCATGCTTTCTCTCTCAAAAAGAACCAAAGAAGGTGGAAGAATTCCCTAAAGGACAACAACTGGATTGAAGCTATGCTAGAGGAGTTGTTAGAGCTCTTAAAAGATTAGCATTTGTCTTTTGCATTTAGTCATAGTATAGGGACTTATTTTATAAATATATGTTCCTTGTTTTTCTTTGATAGTATAAAAAGGATAGTTTATGTATTGTGCAAAAATAGTGATAGTTAGAGAGTCAGAACGATTGTAACTCACTCTTACACTTTGTATCCTAAGCATTTGCTATCAATGAAATCTATAAATTTTTGAAGTAATTGCTTGTGTTTGATTACTTAGTGTTTGAATTGATTATTGCATTACAATATCATCACCAATCAATCCATTTGAACCTATCAATTGGTATCAGAGCTTTTGGTTCAGTGATCAGAGCTTATTGGCATTATTATGCTCTTTGAATCACTTGAAATCTGTGTTGATTGCAATTTGATTGATTAATTGTTGTTTTCAGTTGTGTTTCATCCATAGAAACATGAATTGAATCACAATTTGGTGTTTAATCCACTAAGATCTGAGTATTGATCAGATTTATATACGAACAGGTGTTCTTTATTCTTGAACATTAATTCAATCAGAAAACAGATTTATAGTTGTTGTTTGTTCAAAATGTTGATTGATGATTGTTAATGGATCTATTTACTACCTAATTAGAAGTTTTTAGATCAATTGAACAAGTTTTGAAGAATTTCATAAGATCTGAGTTTGTTGAAGACGATGAATTAGGTGCTTGTGTTGTGAAAAACTATTGAAATTTGCTAAGTGTTCAGACGCCGTGCAACTGTTTAGGCGTTTTAGCACTGTTAAGGCGTTTTCAGAACAGGCGTTTTTCAACTATTGGGACGTATTGTGACTGTTTGGTCGCATTAAGACTTTGTTGAAACTTAAGCGATTCTAGATGTTTGAGAACTGTTTGGACGTTTTTACCTCAGGCGTTTCTACACTGTTTGGGCATTTGAGAACTGTTTAGATGCATCATCAGTCAAGTGTTTCAGAATTCAACTAAGGCATTCCCTTAGGCGTTTCTTGTTCAAAGTCAGTCGTTTCAGAAGTTTCAGGCGCATCAGTATTCAGACTTATCAGTAAACACATAAATTTTTTTCAAAAACTAAAATCTAAAAATATTTTCATTTCATAGTTTAAAAAAAAACAGTTAGAACAGATCTGAACGATTGTAACTCACCCTTACACTTTGTATCCTAAGCTTTTGCTATCAATGAAATCTATGAATTTTTGAAGTAACTGCTTGTGTTTGATTACTTAGTATTTTAATTGATCATTGCATTAAGATATCATCACAGATCGATCCATTTAAACCTATCAATTGGTATCAGAGCTTTTGGTTCAGTGATCAGAGCTTATCCGCATTATTGAGCTCTTTGAATCACATGAAATCTGTGTTGATTGCAATTTGATCGATTAATTGTTGTTTTCAACTGTGTTTCCTCCATAGAAACATGAATTAAATCACAATTTGGTGTTTAATCCACTATGATCTGAGTATTGATCAGATTTGTGTGCGAACAGGTGTTCTTCATTCTCAAACATTAATTCAATCAGAAAACAGATTTGTAGTTGTTGTTTGATAAAAATGTTGATTGATGATTGTTAATCGATCTATTTAGTACCTAATTGGAAGTTTTTAGATCAATTAAACAAGTTTTGAAGAATTTCATAAGACCTGAGTTTGTTGAAGACGATGAATTAGGCCCTTGTGTTGTGAAAACTGCTGAAATTTGATAAGTGTTCAGACGCCTTGCAATTGTTTAGGCGTTTTAGCACAGTTAAGGTGTTTTCAGAACAGGCGTTTTCAACTATTGGGACGTATTGTGACTGTTTGGTCGCATTAAGACTTTGTTGAAACTTAAGCAATTCTAGACGTTTAAGAACTATTCGGGCGTTTTTACCTGAGGTGTTTCTACACTGGTTGGGCGTTTAAGAACTGTTCGGACGCATCATCAGTCAGGCGTTTTAGAATCCAACTAAGGCATTCCCTTAGGTGTTTCTTGTTCAAAGTCAGGCGTTTCAGAAGTTTCAGGCGCATCAGTATTCAGACTTATCAGTAAACACTTGAAAATTTTTCAAAAACTAAAATTCAACAATATTTTCATTTCATAGTTTTTTAAAAAAAAAATTAAAAACAACAAAGACAAGTCATTTTCATTAATTATAAAAATTACAAAATGTTTAAGTCTGAAGATTCTGAGAACAGGGTTCCCAAGCTCATAAATAGAGCTGATTTCAAAAGTTGGTCTCTTAGATTGAAGCAACATCTAAACTCCATTGACACTGATTTATGGAAGTCAATAGAGAAAGGACCACATATCCTAATTACATCTGATGGTCCTGACAGAGGATTTGTTTATACAAAAGACTCTCCAAAACCGTATCCTGAGGATGGTCTGCATGGTGATGACTTCAGGAAGGTTAAGAATGACATCAAAGCTTACTCACTAATGTGCAAGGGGTTACCATTAGAAGTCTTGATTAGACTTGAAGTTTATCAAACTAGTTACACCATGTACAGAGCTTTGAAGATTATTTGTGAAGGTGGTAATGAGATACAAGATCTCAAAAAGAAGAAACTCAAGAGACAATTGGAGTTATTTGAGCATCTTTCTAGTGAAACAGTCAATCAAATGATGAACAGATTTATGCAATTAACTACTGAAATACCAACAGCTAGTATCAAAAATGATCTCAAAGATCAAAATTACAGACTTCTTAATGCTCTTCCATCTTCATGGAAACAGACAGTCACTCTGTTGAAGCATACAGAAAAGTTTTTGATGGATCTGGATCTTTTGATTGCCAAAATTGAATCAGTTGAAATTGATGAGAGCTCCTGAAACAATGATAGAGCTGCATCTATATCTTAGTATAAGTACGTTGCTTCTCCAGCTAACACAATGGTGATTGCTTTTCTGGCAAATGATGATAATTCTCTAGAAGACAAGGGTGATTTTTCGTTAAACTTGGTTCTTCACAGATTCTTCTTACACAAGTTCTCCTTTTTATACAACTCAACCTCATTTCCTCCTAAAACTCAAACTCCTAAACCTCAAACTGAGACTTCATCTTCTAATTTTGTTAAAACTAGCAAAGTTAAAGATGTTATTAATATCCTTTTATAGGATGATGAGTCAAAATCTGCTTTTACTGCTTTCATGGCAAGTTTTCATGCTTATCAAGGTAGTCATTTAACCCAGTTAGATCTTATTTTGCAGGATTTGTTTGAGATGGATCTGATGATGTGGAAGAGATGGACTTGAAATGGCAGATGGTAATGATTGCTCACAGAACACAGAAACACTCGTATGTTAACATGAATTACAAGCCCAGTGCGAACAAAACTGTTGGCTTTGATAAATTAAAGTCTAGGTGTTTCAATTGCAACAGTTATGGTCATTTCTCAAGGGAATGTAAAGCTCTTAGAAATCAAGGTGGAAATGGTCAAGCAGGTTCTAGCAGTCAAAGATACCAACATCAGTCTCAAAAGACTTTTCAAAAGCCTTATCAAAGTCTTCCCATGCCAGAACTTAAAGATGAATCAAAATCATCTGAAGAGCCAAAGAAAGCTCTTGTTATTAGTATCAAAGATGGCTATGACTGTAGTGCTTATGCTGAATAATTCACAGCTGATGTAACATCAGGTTTAATATGAAGACTGGTCTAAAGAAAATGATCTAAGGAAGATGGTGATTCTGAAAATTATAATGAAGATTATGATTGGAGTGAAAAATCTGACCCAAAAGAGGATTCAGTAGAAATTGCACTCATGGCTCACTCTGAACAACCAAAGGTTGAGCATCCATCATCTGACTTTGAGACTTCTTATTCAAGTTATCCTGGAATTCCTGTTGAAGTCAGAGAAAAAATGTGCACAAAAGCATGTTTTGATCAAGTTGAGCATTACAGAACATATTCATTTAAAATTTGTGACAAACTTAAACAAGAAGAAGAAAGCACAATAAACTTGAAAAATGATCACAAAGTCGCTGATGAAAAGATCTTATCTCTACAAATTTCATGGAATAAAAATCTAAAAGAACTTGAACTTGTTAAAAAACAACTTGAAGAGATGACTAAAAATTTAGAAGAAGAAAAACTAGCTCATGCTGCAACACAGGTGGATCTAGCTAAAGTTAAAAGTTCTAAAACAATTGTAGAACAGTTGATAAGTGAGAGGAAAGATAAAAACAAAACAGGTCTAGGTTTACACATGATCACTCACCTGAAAACAAAGCTAAGCTAAAAGTCTTTCAAAATAAGAAAAAGAATTCTGAAAATGATGAATAGAAAACTAATGTAGAGATATTTGAGGAACAAGATTCTGAAAAGATTAAAAATGGTCATCTAGTGAAAGTTAAATCTTACGAACCACGACCAAAGAATAAGAAAATGTATGTTCCCAAAGAGTATGTTGTTGAAGAAGTCATTGTAAAGAATGACAAAAAAAACCCAAAGAATAAATAGAAAGCAAAACAAGATGAAGTAACATCTGAAGATTCATTTTCTTACTAATTAAACAATTCAGACTTTATCAAATGGCAGAAAGAACAAAAAGATAAAGAAAATGAAAAAGAGTCTTCTCCTGAAGAGGTTCAATCACAAGGCAAGCAGAGATCATCAAGATCAAGAAACCAGAGAAGGAGAAGGAAAAATGCTAAAGCGAAATCCTCTCAAAATAAAAATCAAACAATCAAAATCAAATAACATATCAATCTAATCGGTTTAAACCAGTGGAGTTTGTGTCTGCGGGTACTTTTGATATGAACACAATTCCAGAAATCAAATCAAATCAAATTCAAAGAACAAATCTAACTCTGATCTGAAAATAGGTTCAGGTCCAAAATCTTCTGCTGTTAACAAAAGATTTGTATCTAAGGTGTCTAGGAATGGTGTTAATGAACAAAGTCAAAACCCAAATTCAAAAGAACAAACTCTCAAATAAAAAAAAACAGATTAACCTACAACTCTAAATAAAACAAGGATCAAATGCGGCTTCCATATCTAAGGTTAATCAACAGTTGTTTAAATTTCAACAAAGGTATTGTGAAATATGTGATATGTACAATCATAAGACTGATGAATGTTTCTTTAACAGGTACTGTCATATTTGTGATATCAAAAATCATTCAACAGCTGATTGTTATTTCAACAAGTATTTTATCATTTATGATGAAAGAAATCACAAAACTGAGAATTGCTACTTTCGAAGGAACTCGCCAAGGAATGGATATGTCAATCCACAATTTCAAAGAAATCAAAGTGTTGGTTTTCAATGATTGACAAAACAACCTTCCATTGGGTTGAGATCTTTCCGAAGGATTGATTCTGATTGTGATGATTCTTATGCTATGAGAACAAAGAATTACAATCAAGGAAAATTCATTCCATGATCTGTGAGAATGAACAATGCAAAGTTTGGTAATCAAAATTTTTCTAAAAATGTTTCTTCTGATGGTTTGAATTACCTTGACAATGATCTTGAAAAACTTTACCATGCTTTACGGACTATGCAACTCAAAGATAATCAAAAATTTGTCAGAAATTGAATTGGTAAATTTAAATAGCAATAGAAGCCTGATTTGAATAATCTTCATTTTAAACAGTTTACCAATGTTGATAAATTTGGCAAGCCCAAGACCATATCATCTTGGGCTGGTAATTCAATTTAAATCTATTTTAAATGCAGGTACGCCTAAGAAGGCCTATTAACACATGGTATGTGATAGTGGGTGTAGCCGGCATATGACAGGCAACCATGCCTTGCTTCAAGATTTTAAGTTAAAAGATGGTACTCATGTTGCATTCGGAGGTGATGCTGGTGGTAAAATAACAGGTGAAGGAACAGTGTCCAATGGGATTATTAGATTTGATAAAGTCAACTATTGTTCACAGTTGAACTTTAATGTTTTAAGTGTTTCCTAAATTTATGACAAATCTTACTCTGCTCTATTTGATGATTCTTTTTGTTACATTTTGAAGCCGGGTTTCCAGATAAGCAAAGAATGGGCAGTTGTTAAAGTTGTATGAGTTCGAGATGTATACAAGTTAGATGTCTCAAGTAGATCCATCTACAGAAAAAACATGCCTAATTACTCAAGCATCAAATGTCAAAAGCCAGTTATGGCATAGACGTCTGGGCATTCCAATTTCGAGAACATGAACAAGCTTGTAGCAAGAAATCATGTAGTAGGTCTTCCAACAAAGAAGTTTGCTACAACAGATCACTGCATAGCATATTTAAAAGGAAAGCAACACAGAGTGTCTTATAAGTCCAAGCTGATAAACTCAAATTCCAATCCTCTCCAGATGTTGCACATGGATTTATTCGGACCAACAAATGTGCAGAGTATGGAAAGAAATCTTATTATTTAGTTATCATTGATGACTTTATACGATTTTTGTGGGTTTTGTTTTTGCATGCTGAATCTGGAAATACTAAAATGTTTAAAGAATTTATCATTAAAGTAGAAAATCAATTATAACAAAAGGTGAAAATTATCAGATGTGATAATGGAATTGAATTTAAAAATTCTAATGTTGACATGCTTTGTGCAGAAAAAGGAATTGCTCGTCAGTTCAGTGCTCCTAGAACTCCACAACAAGATGGAGTTGCTGAAAGGAAAAACAAAACTTTGATTGAGGCTGCACGTTCTATGTTAGTAGATGTAAAGATTCTAATTACTTTCTGGGATGAAGCGATATCCACTACATGCTTTTTACAGAATCGTACATTGCTTGTGAAAGATAAACAGAAAACTCCTTATGAGTTGATGTTTGGTAGAAAACCTAATATAGATTTTCTTAAATCTTTTGGTTGTCTAGTTTTGATTTTAAATTCAAGTGAGCAGCTAGGAAAATTTGATGCAAAATCTGATGATGGATTTTTTGTTGGATATTCGTCGGTTTCAAAAGCATTTAGAGTTTATAACTCTAGGACGAATGTTATACTTGAAACTTTTTATGTTAAATTTCTTGAAAACTCTTTTCCATCAGTTGCCAATGGTCCAGCTGGGTTGTTTGATTTAGATTCTTTGTCAAACTCTTTTAATTCAAGCTTGTTTGACTCTCCAGGTGAGAAAAAGAAACTAGGAGGAGATCTTGGATCTTTCAGTGATGATTTTGATTTTGATGATATGGATGATTCTAGCCTAGATTACCCATTTTTCTCATTTGTTAAAGATTCTGTATTTTCTTCTGAATCTCATGATCAATCTCACTCTCAACAAGCACAAGAACATCCCGTTTCTAAAAATCCCTATGTTTCACAACCTATTCCTAATGATGGTCCTGAAGTTGTACAACCTGAGTCCGGAACGTCATCGGTCTCTGATGATGTAGTTGTTACTGATAATCTTGATTACTTTATCAACTCACCTACTCAAGTTCCTAATTCAATTCACATACTTCGAACTTATCGCATCAGCTTTCCGACTTGAACCAATCTAATTTGGATGTTATGTTTAAGGAAATGAGATTATTACCTCTCGTATTCACAAGAACCATCCTACGTCTCAGATTATCGGTCCATTGAATGAGAGAACAATGGGAAGTCATTCAGAAAAAGGAAATCTCTGCTTATACTCATGTTTTGTATCTCAAATTGTTCCTAAAAATGTCACCGAAGCGTTAAAGGACAATAGTTGGATCGAGACGATGCAAGAAGAATTATTGCAATTCCGCAAACAGGAAGTGTTGAAGCTTGTGGATTTACCTGAAGGAGAAAACGCCATAGGCACAAAATGGTTTTTCAGAAATAAGTCTAATAATCGAGGAATTGTTGTTCGCAACAAAGCGAGACTCGTTGCACAAGGGTACACCCAAGAAGAAGGAATAGATTATGATGAAATATATGCTCCAGTTGTAAGACTTGAATCAATTTGTGTCTTCCTGGCTTATGCATCATACATGAAATTCAAGGTGTATCAGATGGACGTTAAAGGTGCTTTCTTGTATGGACCAATCACTAAGGATGTGTATGTCAAGCAACCTCCAGGTTTCAAAGATTCAGAATATCCTCATCGTTTGTACAAGCTTAGAAAGCATTGTATGGTCTTCATCAAGCTCCTAGAATTTGGTATGAAACATTATCACAACATTTTGATCCAGCATGGATACACACGAGGGAAAATTGATCCAACTTTGTTTATAAAGAAAGATGCAGATGTTCTCTTATGTGTTCAAGTGTATGTTGATGATATCATATTCGATTCTACAAGTCCAAAGTTGTGTAATGAATTTGAAGAAATCATGAAGTCTTATTTCCAAATGAGTTCTATGGGAGAAATTAAATTTTCCTTGGTCTTCAAGTGAAGCAGTCAGTAGATGGAATTTTGTTTAATCAGGAGAAATTCATTGAAAAACTCTTGAAGAAATTTAAACTGCAAGATTGTCAATCCATCAGAACTCCAGCTGACGTAAATACCAAGATTAAACCTGATTCGAAAGGAAATCAGTGATCAAACTCTATACAGATCTATGATTGGATCTTTGATGTATATCTGTTACTGATCTAGACATAATATAATGTATGTTGTTATGTCTGTGCCAGGTACCAATTGACCAGAAGGAATCTCACCTAATTGCTGTTAAACGAATATTCAGGTATCTCAAAGGAAAACCGGCTTTAGGGTTGTGGTATCCTTATGATGGAAACTTCGAGTTACATGGATATACAGATAGTGATTATGGGGGATGTTCCAAGATTCGTAAATCTACGACGGGTGTGTTAGTTTTTAGGTCCCAGATTAGTCTCATGGCAATGTAAGAAACAAACAAATATCTCTGTTTCAACAGCAGAAGCTGAGTACATAGCTGCTTCAGTAGGATGTTCTCAAAATCCTTTGTTACAAAACCAAGTGCTGGATTACGAGTTCAATTTTCTTAAAAGTCCTATTACATTGATAACACTTCTACTATGTTTATTACAGCTAATCTTGTCCAGCACTCAAAACCAAAGCATATCAAAATTCGATATCATTTTCTCAGAGATAATCTGAAAAAGGTTTAAAATAGAGACTAAAATGACGAGGAATTGTTTGAAAAAAATAAAAAATGTATTCAAAGTGTTTTTCATAATGTGCTTGGTGGGTTTCAATTGAAAATTCATATTAAAAATGAAAATATGAGTTCAAATGATTCG